>CBVK0101892206.1:0-11060 GCA_900067695.1 Picea abies
AGTAAGAACTTCCTCAACTGCTTGTTGAAGATATGGTTCATACATGACTAGAAGATAGCTAGTGCGTTAGTCAACCCGAATGGTATGACTAAAAACTCGTAGTGCCTGTAGTGACATCTAAATGTTGTCTTATGGATGTCCTCCTCTCTAACCCTGATCTGGTGGTACTTGATCGAAGATCAATCTTCGAGAAGTACATTGTCCCATGTAACTCATCTATCAACTCATCAATCCTGGGTATCGGGTATCGGTTCTTGATGGTTTTCTTGATTAATTCCCTATAGTCGATGCACATCCTCAATGTGCCATCCTTCTTCTTCACAAGTACCATTGAATAAGTGAAGGGACTAGAACTAATCCTGATGTTCCCCATCTCTAGCAACTCATGTATGGCCTTCTCTATCTCATCCTTAAACTTCTTTGGATGCTTGTATGGTGTGGTGATCATGGGATTTTCCCCCTCCTCTAACTCGATGACATGCTCAAATCCCCTGTCAGGTGGTCTCTTTGCTAGTAGCGGCCCAAGCACTCTATCATGCTTCCCAAGAAACTCTTGTATGTCCACATGATAGTGCTGACAATCTTGAGATGACTTTGCATAGTGATTAAGCATTATGTTGTGCAAGCCACATCTCCATGTTTAAAAATGGCCTCCATGCGTTTATTTGATATGATCGTGGGAATTCATGTCATCATACCTCTCAGAATAACTTGTTGACCATCTTTATCCCTAAATTCCATCATCATGTCTTGATAGTTTGTGTGTATCTCCCAATGTGTACAACTATTGAGCACCTAATACCACATGGGTGTCTGCCAAATCCACGACATAAAAGTTATTGGTCAATGTATAGTTTCCCAATGTCACGTTCAATACCTGTTCCTCTGAGTACACGTCATGTTGTACCCATATTCTACTACCATGTTGAACCCCTTGAAGTCCTCTGTAGGTATGTGTCTCTTAGTGACAAGTGTTGCATCAATGAAGTTGTGGGTGGCCCCACCATCAATCAGTGTTGTGGCTCTCTACTCTTGTAAAATGCCTCTGACCTTGAAGGTGTAATATTTGGGGACTCCTGAATGTGTGGCAATGGCCACTCTCTTGGCACCCTCCTGCAATGGTGTATGCTCTGTAATCTCAAGGTGTGGTAGCTCACCACTTCTTTGTCCACTATCTTGTAAGTGAGTTGTCTCATCATCATCGTCCTCCTCCTTGTTAGAAAGCACCTCAATATAATTAACCTTACCTTTGCCCATACATCAGTGACCCCGGTCCCAAGGTTCTTTGCAACTATAGAAGAGCTTCTTCCTCCTCAGCTCTATATGAGCCTCCTCATCCACCTGGCCCTTCCCTGTCCATGTCCTCTGGGGAGGCTTCATCACTTAACCCTTTTGTTGAATAAAGTGTTTTATTGGTTCCTTCTTGGATATTGTGTTTGTCATGTCTTGGGTCCTCATGATAGCATCCTATAGTGTGATTGGCCTGAAATCCTTCACCCAACCTCACAAGGGTTCAACTAATCCCTTCGTGAATAACATTACCAACCTCTGCTTAGAAATATCAGTCACCATGACCGCCATCCTCTAAAACTTTGTGTTGTATTTCTCTAGTGTACTTGTCTGCCTCAACTGCGCCAATTCCCTGAAGTGGATCTCATGATCCTTCTTATCGAACCTATCCATCAATCTCTGGGTGAAATCCACATATTATGTGATGTTGAAATGACCTAGTGTCACTAGCCCATGGTACCACCACTCATGAGCTTCTCCATCCAAGTGTAGGGTGGCAAACTTAATTTCGTCTGCCTTTGTCATCGGGTTAAGCTTGAAGTAAGTGTCCAAATTATGTACCCATGCTTAGGTTGTGCACCTATCATATCCTTCAAAAGATGGGATAGTCAACTTCCCTACCTTGCGTAGAAGATCAAAGTTTTGTTGGGTCTGTGTTATCCTAGGCTTGTTCCTCATCCTGAGGTTGCAATATTTGTGGCTTGTTCCTCTGTTCTACGGATCTATACAAGGATGGATCGACCCCTAAAAAGGATCCTTGCGGCCTCTCCCTAGCTTTCATATTTGCAACAGAAAGAAGGTCGAGCCTTCTAGAAACTCCACAGGCCTCCTCACAATTTCACGAGCCTCCAATCAAGCCATGTGACCTTTTCAAGTGCCCACAACCCTGCAGAAAAGGAAAATTGGCCCTCCAAGCAAGACAACAAACCTCCAACAAATCGATGCACTCATGAACTGAAGATAACTCACTAGATGAAGCTCCGATGAACATCCTGGATGGATCCTCCTCCTTGTCTATCTAGGGTGGATATCCCACCACGGAAACCAAACCAACAATGGAAATGTTTTACCAAAACCCTGACGAAAACCTTGGCTCCAAGAGCACTCCAAATAAGAGATCAAATCATAATGCCAAAGTGAAGTGCTACCCCTCATTTTATTATTCTTCCATGCCTTCTAGAACTTTCCCCCTTTTTGACCAAATCAAACATGACTCTTATTTCCCCTTTAATATTTACTTAAACATTAAAAGTGATTTTTAATGTTTAAGTAATTAATAATTTTATTTTACTTAATGTCACCTACAAACATAACTCTTCCTAGCCGAGTGACATTAAATAAATCTCCTCGACTCCCTTTCCTTAACTGAGTATAGCCTACGGGAGTCGTATAAGCTACTAAGTCATCCTACATCACTATCGAGCGGAAGGGGACATCACAATATCTTTGAGTGTAGGTTTGGGAGGTAACAACCAAGAACAAGGAGTAGCTTGGAGATGAGAGCGAAGGACAAGAATATGCTCCATTCAAAAGCTGTGGATGCATTCTTTTTGGTAATGTGTCTTAACAGATTGGCAACGACTTGAGCATAAGAATTCCACGAACCTTGTCCACCTAGGTGATGTGGATGACTGTATTTGAGTTGTGTATTCATAAACTCATCTCAGTGGTATATGCATTGGGTATCTATAAATAATCTCTCTCATTTGCATTCAACATTTTATCCATGGCATCTTCTTCAACTTAAGGGGGGATTTTGAGAGTGGTGTAAGCTTCATTTTGGGCATGAATGACCATATTGTAAACATTATTGATGTATTCTAGGTTTGCCTTAGGCCAACCTAGTCTATGTGGGCCCAGAACCCTCCTTGGGGAAAGTGCCTTACCTCTTAAGTTATGTATAGATATGTACCCATATGTCATATCTAACATTATCTTGATGTATTGATCTCATTACACAAGGGGTTCATTCTTTATCCTAAGGGCACTTATACTCTATTGCTCTCGCTTTTATTAGCATATTTGTGCACTCTCTCTCTAGCACACTTATGATTAGGCCTAGCACTCTTGTTATGGGTAATGTTCTCTCTCTAAGAGTTGTGCTACCCAAGTGTCTACTTTGTTTTATTGTAGGATTTAAGGTTTGTTGGTTGGTTCCATTTAATCCTTCTCAATCTTGTGCTCAACACAAAATCCATGTGACTTGTATGTAATGTCCGTAAATGTCCTCTCTCATCACCTACATCAAGTCTTTGCAAAGAGGGTAGAAGGTGACCAGGATCATAAATAGAGTCTCTAAAAAGGGGAAGGTGACCAATAGAAATGCCAATAGATTGGAGGAGCAAAGAATTCTCAGGGGACCAACATCGTTGCCACCTTGGGGCAAGGCTTGCAAGGCTTGTAGAAGTAGAAGCAATCTCCTCTAAGGAGTAAAGTACCAAGAGAGGTATTGCTATCATCTTGAAGCTAGCTCATCTAGAGATCATATACTATGGAGAAAGGCGATCAATATGGAAATAGTCTAGAGGTGCATAGGATGTTCACAAAACTTATCTTGAATGATGCCTTGTGGAATAGTTCACTTACAATGGATCATGTGTTGTAGCATAAGTGATTGGACTCTCTCAACTTTGGCCTTATAGTTATAGCGATTAGTGAAGCATTGTGGCACCACAAATTGGGCCAACCATGGTAGAAAGAGAGGATGGAGGGAGTGGAGTTGCCACTTGGTTGTCAAGGGAAACCGAGAGCTCAGGGGGAAGGTGAGGTAAGAGGACAAAGGAGCCATTTTATTACTTAGTAAATCTGATTTGAGTACTCAACAAGGGCTGAGTTAATTTTAAGAAGTACCACTTAGGTTTCAATGGTTTTTATCAACTAAGAAAACAATAAAGAAACTGGGAAACAAGTAAGATTATTCCTAGTTATTTATGTGTTCTAGCTATGGAAATAGATATAAACCTATCTAAATTGAAAGAGGGGAAAGGATGGATGCTACTTGGGCTAAAAAAGATTTGAAAACCTTGTAGAAGAACCAACAAGAGTTAAGTCTCTTGTTGTGCTCCAAGATGCCAAAATCTCTTGCAAAACACTTGGAAAAACCACATCCCAAACGAAGAAACATGTATACAATGCAAGATCTATCTAACAATAACAAGAAATATGTTACCAAATGAGATGGGTCAAGTGTGCCCTTAGTGGTGAGGTGCTCTCCCTATATCTAGTGTGTAGTGTGCTAGTAGCTCTCCTTGAGTTGAGATCGAAAAAGATCCAAGGAAACCCTAGATCCAAACCAATTGATGTGGTAAGAGGAAGAAGTGGAACCAATAGAGAGCATAAGTCTAAGAGGGAAAGTCTCTAATGGAAGAGAGCTGAGGTATACAATGGGTCCAAGTAGCCTAGGAGCTTGAAAAGGAAGTTAGGAAGCTTTTAATTTTGATCACAAATTCAACAGAGTTTTGACACTTTACAGAGTAAAAAAGATTCCTAGAACAATATGAAAAGGATACTTAGGCAAGGAAATGACATTGGGGCTTCAAGGGAACGACAAATAACTATTGGACAAAATCCCCACTTTCGTGTTACTCATCCATAGGTTTGATTGTTACCAAAAGTTTTCAAGGCCATTCGTAGGATTGATTGAGGAAACACAAATTTGCTAGGGTATCTTCAAGTTTTTTGTCGAAAAAGCGATCTTTGATTGGTGGGTTATGAAAATGCATTGTTGATAGTGGTGGATTGACCATACAACCCATGGATTGTGCGTAGATCACAAAAAGAGGAAATCATTTTTGACCTTGTCAACTCTTATGTGCACCCTCAAACATATCCGAGAATGTTGGAAACCTCTCGAAGGTATATTTAACTAACCAAGTAATCAAATCAAACATGCATGTCAAGGTTCATCCAAGTGGGACTAGAATGACCAAGTGAAGAACCTAACAAGGGCTAAACAAGGTCAAATAATGATATAGGAAAAAAGAGCAAGGAACCTTATCTAGCACTAAACATCCAAAGGGGTAAACCAAATTCATGAATATAGGCTTAGGTAAGGGGCCACACAAGGAAGGACCACCAACACATATAAAACCATCATGAAAAGTGGGAGGCCTCATGTCATTGTTAGGTGTTTGTAAGGAAGCACTAAGTGTGAAACCCATTCACTACATGACTAGATAGGTGGAAGAAGGCTTAGCTCCTACTGCTTGGATCCATATAATGTGTGAGCTAGAAAATAGGGTTAAAACTTTAGAACTTGTCATTTTAGGAATGAAAGATTGTTTCAAAAAACTAAGGGCCAACTTTAGACTTTGATAACAAAACAACCCTTAGGAGTATTTGAAAGATTATCCTCTAAATATCTAGACCAAAATCTTGAAATTCAATCTAATAGTGCTTTCTAGAATTGTACAGGTTGGGCCACAAATCAAGTTTCCAAATAAGGTCAATCTCAAAGAAAACATAGTTTTTAATTGAGTTTGTCTCCAAATTACTCTAAAATATTAGATTAATCTCTTTGGGCAAACCTTTTGTTAACAAAAGAAAAATTATATTATCATTGCCACATTACAAGTTGTTCTAGTAATATTTGTAGACAATTAGAGCATTGTAAGCTTCAATATCTTGATCTTGGATTGGGACAAGAAAATAATTTTCCATAATAGGGACAAGATAGAATTGTAATGAAAGCAATTCATCCTTGTTCCTTTCTTAGCTTTGATTTTGAATCATTACTTTGTTAAGGGTTTACTATTCTAGTCTTTTTTGGAACCTTATTGGTTGGTACTATTTTCTTTTGGTTCAGTTAGTGTTTAATCTTCTCTTGATACTTCTTTATGAATGGACTCACTCATTTGAAATTGATGGACTTCATTTTTGGAATCCTCATATCATGGATCGCAAGATGATCTTATTGCATCTTGTCGTTTTTTTCTTTTTTTTTATTGTCTTTTAGAATAACTGTTTTTTTCCACTTCCTGGAATTTGTTGAGGATTACCCCTTTAGAGTTTGTATGATTCTTTAGTTCTTCTTTTTGCAAAAACATTTCTTGGGCATTCTTTCATAAGGTATCCCAATTGTTGGTAGAATATAGACCTATAGGTTGTATTCTCATAACCTAGTGGCAAAGTCCATCGAAGGTTATATTCTCATAACCTAATGGTATAGTCCATCGAATTCTTCATGGTAAATGCTAATTTGATTAGTAGACCTTCACTTAGGTTCAATTTTACACAAATTCTAGCATAGGTGAAAACCCATTTCCTATAGGTTTTTATCCAATTTAATGGGTTTTCCCAAGGAACTCTCAATTGGTTTTCAAACACCCTCCTCCCACAAATAGGGGGCCAATTTTATCAATCTCATTTGGAATAGGGTCAAGGAAAATGTCATAGAAGCAAGATTAGTTTTTGAAAACTATCATTCGAAGCAAGGGGTAGCTCTGACCCAAATTATTATCCTTCCTCCATGACTTGCCATCATTTAGAAGTACACCAGAAAAAAACCTTTTGAAAAAAATCTTGGCTCATAATTTTTGGCTAATTCTTTTTAATCCATTTTATGAGAGGTGAGGATAACTCTTGAAAGTCGTTGAAGTTATAGATCAAAGCCTTCCATTTATATATGTTGTTGTAGTCTTTATCCTCTTCCTTTATAACTAGTAAAACTAGTGATGATTCTACCATTTTTTACTATGAAACAACCAACTAAAGTAGTCTGTATCGCTTGGTTCTTTGAGGGATATCTTGATGATTTTACATCCTTGAAAGTGTTAGAAATAAAGGGATGTGCTCATTTTTCCATAGACAATATAGCAATATTGTCACCTAACCATAGGCACAAAGGCCACCCCGAGCACCTTAACCTTGAAAGACTTGAGCCGACTTGTCTCCTAGGGTTATTATCCAACGTTTTAGGGTTTCTGTTGCTTCCAGGAATATTCTAGTCTTGTCAAAGGTTACATGTGGAGGTTAATACCTCCTGCAACTACCATAATATCAACAAAAAGAATGTAGGTTTTCTAGAGTCATATCCCTTGAGGATTCATTCTTATCAATGAGTTGATGTCGAGGGACCCTTGCATAAGCACATAAACAAACTAAGAATAGATTGGAGATGAGGGTAGTGGACAAGAGGATGCTTCATTTGGATGGGGAGAAACCCAAAGGACTTTATCAAAAGTCATGGATGCATTCTTTTTGGCCATGTGTCTTAAGATATTAGCAATGGCTTGAGCATAACCATGGTAACTAGCTTCTCCATATGCAATGACATTGAATAACACAGACTTTATAGAGAAAACCCTATCTTAGGAGCAAAGAGCATGAAAAACCTTATTTAGTCATTCTTTAAATGCAAAAGATCAGATACTTTCATGGAATTATGCTTCTTTGGGAAAAGCCTTTATTAAAATCTTATTTAGTACAATTACGACTAGTTAGAGGTTCAATGTTTGGTTTGTTTGAAATAGTGATATTAAGGTTATAAATATTTGTCGAGAAATCTATCACTTTAACTTTGAAAGGAAGATTTTGGAAGCTTTCCTCACATTACAATAGGATAAATGATTAAAGTGGTTCGCTTAAAACTTTAGCAGTGATGGTTTTGGGAATGAAAGACTGTTTTCCTAAAACCAAGGGCCACCTTTAGACTTTGATAACAAGACAACCACTGGAAATATAGAAATATTACTTTCTAAATATCTATACCAAGATCTTGAAATTCCATCTAATAATGCTTTTGTTACAACTATACAGGTTGGACTAAATACTAAATTTCCATACGAGTTCAAATGACAAAGAAGACTTGGTTTATTGTGAACTAAAGTAGAGGCTATCTTTAGTGGAGAGTAAGCAATTTCTGGATATGTAAGGATGGCTTATGAACAATATTGGTGGTCATTTAATACTATTTATAATGTCCTTGAAGAAGAGAGTAGGCCTAAAAGCACTTGGCTTTGTATTACTTAGATTCAACCACCATTTAATTTCTCTCCTTTAAATGTTCCATTCAAAAGCATGGACTTTCAATTTTCTTCTAGATATACATTCTCACCTTGTAAGGTTGAACTATAAGTCTTCTTGCCTCCATTAGTGGCAATTGTTTACCATTTTGGAGAATCGTTAGCTTGTCTCTTGAATATGTGTAGAAGATATCCTTTTTGCCATGTACTCCAGTAGGCTATCTCTCAATATCAATAAGAGTATGTGCAAGGTACAATGTTAATGATGGTCATGAAGCATGGTAAGTCTAATTTCCATTCCCTTAACCCATTGATAAAATTTACATTTAGTATTTCATATCAAAACAAAGAACAATTGATGGCCTTTAATACACAACTTGTTGGATCAATGTTTTTTGAAAATGAAAAGTCATTTTTATTAGGATGTGCATCTTCGTTCTATGTTTCGCAGTAGTTGACCTCCTTGCTAGTTTCCATATTTTGAAGGAAAAAAAAATTGCATTATTATCTACATTATAGCCATAGATGAATGTTTCATTCTTTAGGTTTATTTAATTTGTTTATTTTCTTTCCTTTAACACGATGTACATTGTTGAATATATAGTTCCAACAAACTAGCTCTCACTAGTAGAATATTTTGCAGGAATAGAAGCCAGAGGCTTCCTTTTTGGCCCTCCAATTGCATTAGCAATAGGTGCCAAATTTGTTCCAATGAGGAAACCAAGGAAATTGCCAGGTGAGATCAATATTTTGACATTGGTTTATGTTGACTATAGCTCCATATGAATCATACTATCTTATGCTTGCATGTGAGTTGTTTCTCATTAACAATGAAACTTATGAAACTCATTTTAGGATCCTTATTCTTTAGTGACGTACTCAAGTTTAGATGACTTGAGATATATGTTTTTGACTCTACTTTCATGAGTGTTATAACCCTTATGCCATTAAAACATGATGTAGATCCACCGAACAACCTTCAAGACTCTATCTCTTAGAATGGTTTCTATGCAAATAATGATAGTTATGAATGGAAATAGACCTAGTTAATAATCACTGTCACCTCTTAATTGTGGACATTACTTGTACATGGCTTATTTCTTTTTGCCTTATGTATAAGAATATATGAATTTCTTTAGGCATAAGGCTCGAGACATCTCTGTGGTTTGACGTGAAATAAGTGATATTCTTGCCATGTCATCATTTTTGTGTAAAGTTGGTTACATGTGATCTATGATATTTGGAAGCTTGAGTTCTTCTATCCTCCCATTTTTTGCACTTGTACTTGTCGCTCCCTCATTTATGACCACCTACAAATAAAAACTATATCATTCTTTCACATGTACTTTATAAAGTCTACAATATACACTATTGATGCACTTGCCTCCATTTCTATTATTGCTCTTGTGACATGTACTATGATCACACACACACACACACACACACACACACACAAGATGAATTTAGATGATAATATATGTAAATGCTTACATAAGAGAATGACATGAAAATATTACATAATCCATCAAACCATGCATAGATTCCAAATGAAAATTTCATTATTGAATTCCACAAGCGAGGCAAAGGAGTTGCGATCTAGATCTAAAAGGATTCCATACTTATTGCTTATCTTGATACACTTGGAAGGGAAATTTTGTTAATGGAATCTCTAACCTTGCAAAGGCAAGAAGAGAATATGTATACCTTTTTGTGCATACTAGCCATACATTTTAACATCCTAATATTGGTAGCCTTTTTATAAGAAGAAAACTTCCTCAGTTGAGTAAGAACGGTTATGATTGGAGTAATCCAAAAGTTGAAGGAATGGTTTCTTTGGCCTTGTAGGGTGTACTTGTTTTATTAGTTCTTTGGACATCCCTTTTTGGAGCTTTGTGAATATAGTTTCTTTGAATAGTCGTAATTAATTCCTTCCAACTCTAGGTATATCAATCCTATTATAAGATAGTCATTAAGGAAAGAAGTTATATTATATGCTTTAAGGATTACATGATCTAGGTTGGTGGAAGCCAAGTTTTGACAGGGCTTCAAAGGGGAACGTGTGATGATTGAGATCAATAAGGGATGGTGTTAATAAAATTATATGAAGGCTTAGGAAAGGTTTCTAATGAGTAGACATAGTTGGATGGCTTAGGAAGGGGACTGAAATTTGTTTTGTGATTAAACTATTAGCCCTTGGAAATAGCATTTTTGAGCTAACATTAATTTTCTTGAATAAAATGCTTCTGCTAATGATTACGATTACCAAAATATGTATATACAGGGCATTTTGTCCAAAAAAAGGTGAACCAAAAAGGTAACCTACATAAGTTAAGTGTCATGTAGTCTAGAGATAAAATTGCTTTGTGTCATAGTACATTTTTTCTAGACATGATTATCAATTGAGCAAATACATATAATAATAAAAGTCATTAAAAACACTACTATAGGTCAGTTGGCTAACACAACCAAAAGAGGGAAAAAACCAAGATACATAAATTATGTTGTTGTGGTAATCATCCTTGTATTGGGAAAAGGTTTTCTTGGTCGTTAAACCCCCAACCATTTTTTTAGGCCTTGGGTTTGTGATAATGGGTTCTCACCCATCATTTCCTTGTTTTGGCCGCGGAAGCTTTTTTGCTTCAAAGATAGCTAGGGCCTGTTATAGTGCAAGTTATAGGTTGGGCAAAGCCCGACCCAACCACAAAGCAAGTGCTACAACTTGGGAATCGTACACCCAATGTCACCTCGATGTAGGTCCCGCACTTCAAGGGTGACTAGGTCACTCTAGGGAGGCAATCCCAGTGACCC
>CBVK0101892239.1:0-10783 GCA_900067695.1 Picea abies
TGCCGTCTTCTGTGCCATAAGCTACCGTCCCCTTTCTGTAGCTTCTGTGTGTTTGCTGGGGGGTGCCGCGTCCTATTTCTGCTGTGGTTTTCATTGCTGTAAGGAGCATCCTCTTGAGGGTTCGACCTTCCTCAGATCTGCTGTTTAAGGTACTTATCCCTTGGCTTTGTGGGCTGGATCTTCATTGTGTGAGCAGTGAGTTAGTGACCCTATCCTAGTCTGCTGTTCTGCCCTCAAGCAAGGGTATTTCTGAAGGGTTACTATTTGGAAAAGCTCCTACACTGTCCACTGTAGAAACAAGGGTTTACTTACAGTCCTGCATGTATAGATCTGAGAGTTTCTTGAGTTAAGTCTTTGGCTGGGAAGGGTTTGGGTCTTTTGTTTTTATTCCAGTGACCCTTGAGCTTGGTGGCTTGAAAGTTCCTTCAATCTTTGGCATAAAAGATCTTTTGTTGATCCATGAACTGAACCTTTGTCTGAGCATAACTACAAGGATCTACACCTATTGTGGTTTTGTGCTATCTTCAGAGGTAAGGCAGGTACCGGGTATGCTTCCTACTTGTTTCTTCTAGATTCAGATCTGAGTTTACTATAGAATTGTTTTATAGAATAAGCATTGTATGGATCTATAAGATATGCTCTTTGTTTACTGTTTGAACATAGTTTCAGAACTAAGTTATATAGATCTGCTGTTATATTTAGAGAGCTTTTCATTACTGTTTAAGATCTGAGATTTATTGTATATGATCTGAGTTTTCTTCTTCTACTGTTACTGTCTGTTATAGATCTATCTTTCCATATGCTGTTATCTCTGTTTATGTTCCAGATCTAAGTTGTTTTAGCATTGAAATTAAAAAGAGACTACTGTCTAATATTTTTACCCTAAAATCTAACAGATCAAGAAGACTATTAAGGCAACTTACAGATTACATCTAACTGGAGTTCTTTTCGATCATAGGGATTGTGTATCCTGGCAAGTCAACCCTAAGATAGCCTTCTGTATTGAACTCTGAACCCAATTTAATGATGTCACTTTGCCTCAAAGTTGTTTTGAATGACATTGAATGTACAACTGTAGTATTCTTTAGGCCAACTTATAGTTTGTTCACATCATCTCAAGGTACAGAACATTCTGTCCTAGGATCACATTTCTATATGTGATTCTTTGGAGGCGAACATTAATCTGCCTACAGGGAGATGACATTAGTTCTTTGTTTAGGTTGCGTGCATGCATATTTCAATAGAGTTCCGCCACTTATGTTAGCCAGCAAAGTTTGACAGAAGGCTTTTGTAGGAAAGAAAACAAATTGCAGATGTATTTTGACAAAAAATTTGGGTAGATATTATAGAGCTTTGTTTTGCTTGACCATGCACTTGGCTTCTTAGAAGAATTGTGATGTTCACAAAACAGGAGTTCTGATTCCCTCTACCGACTGTTTGACTTCTTGGCTGCTAACATGCTTTTGACTCTATGGGAAATAAGTTTGTCTTCCTTGTTGGACTCTTCAACCGTTACTTGTTGATGCCATTGGGTGGTTTGTAGTTTCCCTCTGCAGGCTTCTTCCATGAGGTTGGTCAGATTATGAACTCCCTTGCACTCACCCATCTATGGTTGGAATCTCATCACCAACTACCTCTCGGCCTTGAATGTTAGGATTCAAGAAAGCTGCAGGGTGGCTGCATTTGTAGTTTTTGGGATTCTCTTTCATCATTTCTCATATTGTACTTGTGGCCTCTGTGTCAGTTTATAGCTCTGAATATGTTCTCATCATTTCCTTTCTTTTGGAATAATTTCCTAATTTTTAAGGTTTTTCTATTTTTAGACTGCTGTTGGACTAGTGATTAGTCATTGTTGTGTGTTTGCATTTGATAAGAGTGAGGTTGCCTCAACTAGAGATAAGTTCCTCTTTCCTAGTGTGCCCCACTCTTGCATGGTGCTCCCCACCTAGAGAGAGAATCTAAGATGAGATATGTTGATGCATGTAGGTGGGTTTTTAGTATATATATCTCCTAACTCCGGTGCCCCTCTTAGAATACTCAGTTTGTTAGTGAAGAAGAGATAAGAGTGAGTTTTAGCATCTTCTTTATCTGCTGGTTTGTTTCCATCCTCCATATGCATGCTTGTGAGAAGCAAAGAGAGAGTTAGAGGGAAAGTTAATTGAAGAGGACTCAAACAAGGAGAGTGCCTGCCTACCTAGAGTGCCTCTCTCTTGTATTTGGCCATCATAATCATTCTTTTCAGGCCAATTCAAATTTTTCTGAATGGTGAGTTTCAGCATCTTCTCTATCTGCTGGTTCATCTCTATCTTCCATGTGCATGCTCGTGACAAGCAGAGAGAGAGTTAGAGGGTAAGTTAACTGAAGAGAACTCAAATAAGGTGAGTGCTCACCTACCTAGAGTGCCTCTCTCTTGTATTTGAATTTTCAAGCTGATGTGATTTTTTTTGAGTTTTGTTGCTGCGTGTCTGTTTGCTGTTTTGTAATTTCAGCAGGGTTATTACCATATTTCTTCAATCGACTACTCAATTCTTGGTGGATTGGTCCCAAGTTCAGATATATTTTGTCTCTTTCCCCAATTTATCATTCTATAGCTTTTGTTTTTGAAAAGAAGAAGTTTCGAATCTTGATTGGTGTTTCGTAAGCTTGTCATTTTCAGATTTATTTTTTAGGTCTATAGGGAATCAGATCTGCATATCCAGAATTAATATTTCAACATTGTATTAGAGCTCGTTCTTGAAATCATTTGCCAATGAATGGAGAAAGCAATTACCTATGAGAGGGAGTTGATGAAAAGGAGGATTTTAGATGGTGTAAGTCCATTAAGTTCTTGGCATATTGTGAGAGGAGGACTCCATCCCTGTGAATAGCTTGAATACCTTTTGAGTGTTTTTTAGTTCACTGTGAAAGCTTGCTGATTTGTTATTGGTTGAACTGATATGCTGTTTAAGTTGTGATACAATTAATTGCAATATGGCTAACACCAACATACGAATGGTCTTAGGGAGTGTGACTGATTAGAAGAGGCCTTTAATTTCAGCCCTTGGAAGTCAAAAGTTGCAAAATGTAATGGAAGAGCTTGATCTTTAGGGCATTGTCAAGGATGCAGTAGCTTCTCTAACCGATTCTCAATAGTTGATTTAGTATGAGAAGAAGGTTGCTAAGGCCAAGAGGATAATTTTGGACTCCATGAAGGACCATTTAATTCATCACATAGCAGGAAAATCAACTAAGGAGATGTTCGAGGCGTTGACTGCTCTTTATTAGAGTGACAACATTTCTAGGAAGATGATTTTGAAGAACGAGCTTTCCAAAACATGCATGAGTGATTCAAACACTCTGACAAGTTATCTTATGAAGATTACCGAGCTTAGAGATCAACTTTTTGCTATTGTTATGCACAGAAGACAAGCAATCAGTGTCTATTGCACTAAATTTCTTTTCTTCTGTTTGAACTTTGGGAAGCCTTTGTTCAAGGTGTTTGAGCTCCAGCAACCCTCCCAACATTTGAGCATCTTTGGGACATTTTTGTCCAAGAGGAAACACAATGAGAATCAATTGTAGCCTGGAAAGAAGAGGTCCAAGACATTGATTTGATTGGGAATATGAAGAAAGAGGGGAAGAAAAAGAAATCATCGAGAGGTATGAAGGAGCATGCGTTTTCTCTTGACTCTGCTTCCAAGAAGAAGATTCAAGTGACTTGTTACAAATGCCACAAGAAATGACACTATGCCAATGGACACTAAGAGAAGGGAATATCTGGAAAAGTTAAAGGTAAGTAGCCACCAAACTGATTTGTAGGAACTGTGGATAGATTAGTTGAAATGGATGGGTTGGCATTCACTCTAGAAGCTGTTTTTTCCATGATTTCATCCCTTTCTATCCGTGAAAATTTCCTGGCAAAGTGACAATAATTGTTTTTTAATGGCTGTTATAAAATATAAACAAAACAACGACAATACTGACTGATATTTCAATCCTTTGCAACCCCAATCCACTAGGCAATCAAAAGATAAGATACCATTGTGTTCCAATAAGTTTCAGCCCTCTAGGGTGATCTCATTATGCATATAACAGATCTCAAAACACTTATGAAAACTGTAAATACAACTGTCAATCTGCCCTTATGTTCTTCAATTATAATGTTAAATCACTTAACACATTCACCCTTCATTTATGTCAAATAACAAGACATATAGAGCTGGAAATTACAAGCCATGAAGAATAGAGATGGATGAAAATCAAATCTGCAATAAGGCAAGTATTGAACAGCTGGAAACTTCATTAAAATGTATAAAGATGAAGTGCATGTACATACCATAGCCTTATCACAAGGCTAGTACAATCCTGTGGCTCTCCAAAACCCTTTATAGGGAAAACCAAGAAAACCCTAGCTCACACCAAGGAGATCCAACAAACATGCATCACACAAGCAGTATAAAGATGAAGTGCATGTACATACCATAGCCTTATCACAAGGCTAGTACAATCCTGTGGCTCTCCAAAACCCTTTATAGGGAAAACCAAGAAAACCCTAGCTCACACCAAGGAGATCCAACAAACATGCATCACACAAGCATGCCCTCCAAGGGAAGTCATCTTCTCTTCTTCTTTACATCAACAAGTACATGCGTGAATTACTCAAACAAGACCTCTAAGGTAAGATGTCTCCTCTTCTTCTTCTTCACCAAATATACCCTAGGGTTTCATCTCAAAACCCTAATCTCCAAATTTCCAAGCGATGAAACCCTAACCCTAGTCTTCAAGATGCTCCAACAAGCTTAATAAACCTTAATGATTCCACAAGAGAGAGAGATCAAGTACATAAGAAGATCCAAGAGAGAGAGAGGAGAAGTGGTGCATTCCTCTTGATCACATCTTTACACAAGAATGAACAAGAATGAGTGATGAATCAATGATATGTGAAGGACTCTCTCCTTCCTCTATATATGAGAGGTAAGGGAGGCCAAACATACATATGTGGGCCAGTGCCTTTATAAGCAACCTACAACAACACATGTAGGCTCACACATGTGTAGTGCTACACTCCAAGGGTACACATGTGAAGCTCCAAGGTGATGTTGTTTGCATGCAAGGGCACTCCACGAGGTGTGTCCAATGCCTCCTTCTACAAGCCTCTAAAGACTCCAACAATCCTCCTAAGCCATGTACTCCATGGAGTCCACCCCCTTGCATGCACATTGTCAGAACCGAGGCATCTTCGAGCCAACTCCAGGTCTCCATGCAAGAATCCAAGCTACTTTGTGCTATCTAGGGTCCAATGCCCTCCTCCAAGATGCAAAAAGATCCTCCTAAGTAGGCGTTCTTGAAGGAAGTAACCATTTACATATGGCCATCATGTAGAACGTCACCAACCCCGTCTGAAGATCTCCAACACCCTAGGGAAGAATATCATGCAAGCACCCAACTGAGGTCGAGTGTTATTAGAAGCAAACCAGATTAGTTTACAAGGGTTTTTTGATCAAATTAGGTAGCTAAACCAGAGATGGATGGTTTTGTATGGAACTGACCTTAAATGATGGAACTGATCGATTTTGATCCATCGACTTTGTATGGATCTGTACACTAGCGTGTGGGACCACAAAATTGACCCTTGAAATCTTAAAAAATATGAAATGCAAAACCAAAACCCTAAAATGAATCCTAGAACCTAAGTTTGCCACCCTGGTAATTATTGGTAATATTAAATTCCTAAGGTAAGAGTTAACATTGTCCTTTATATTTCCTTTTCCATCCTTTTACTTAGTTTTTTAACATGGCCATTAATTGTTTCAGGATGTTTGAGAGTGGCTCCAACCTCATTGAACTTCATATGGAGAAAGTAGAATTTCAAATCTCATTCGAAATTCAACAAACATAACAGTTTTCGGGATTTCAGGATTGGTAGGTTTGCAATTTGTTACACCTTAGATTCACTTTAGTGCACCTCATTTTTTTCACTAGATGTGACCTATCATTTGAGCAGATTTTGTGCCTATTTTGATGATGTTAGAGCTCAAAGTACCTTGATTAGATGTGCCACCACGATGCTTTGTACTATTGTATCATTGATTAGCCAAAAGTGTGACCTTTTTGTACTTATGTATTGTATTGGACCATGCTTAGATGATCTATGTAAAAGTGTTTTTACCTAGGTGGTAGCTCTAAACCTTTTGTGATTGGTCATGGCTCGTCCTGTTAGTCCCATTTCAAGATAGCCCTTGCTATTATGGCTTTGCTGACTATCCCTTGGAGTTCATTAAATTGATCCCATGTCAGTGATTTATGGCCTAGGTAGGTACGCAAGGGTCTTGGGACGGATCTACTAGGACATATGACCTAAAGAACCTTTAGGCTTTCTCACTTTAGTCTATGTAAAAGTGTTACTCATGTGGTAAAGGTTGTCATGCCTATGAAAGCACACTTATCTTATGCCTGAAGCATGGATCACTATTATGTGTATTTTGTCACACTTTGGCCATGGACCCTTGGAGATGACTCTATAGTTTCTCATGCAGTTTCACATTTTTTGATTTAGTTTCATAGATCTTGAGGCAATATATAGATTCCAAGGCATTGGTCACATTGTTCGAGGCCCTTTAGGGCTATTTCTAGATGCATGGGTCCCCCCTTGACATGCCATGTCTTAGACCCTTGAGCGCTCTCATCATTCATGCATTTTGAGGCATCTTCTCAATTGATTTGAGGGCCGACCCCTTTGGAGGACCATTATGCCAGCCATTTTGGCACATGTGGACACTTCAGAATTGGAGAGGGCCATTCCATGATTTGTGGAGGTTGCTTTCATGACATGAGGGTATTCTTCCACCTTGGAGACTTCACACTTGGATGTTGGAGCTTACTTAGAGGAGCTGTCCTCTCTTTCGGACCTCTTTTACCCTGACACGTGTGGCCATCCCATGCTTTGAGGCCCCACATGTGTGGCCATCCTATGCGTTGAGGCTAGATGTTGGCATCTTTTGGAGTTTACGAGGGGCATTCTACGTGGGGCATTCTTCTTGACCCCTTAAGCCCCAGTTGGAATAAGGCACTTGTCTTCTCCCAACAACCAACCATAAAACCCCAAAATTTAAATCTTATATTTTTGTCTAGAAAGAAATCTAACGGAAAATCAAAGAAAAATCATAATTTGGATTTCTTTCCTAGTCTAGTGCAAAGTTCATTGTTTATTTTATTTCCTAGACTAGTTTATCAAGCGTTTGTGCTTCATTTCTTATGTCTAAACCCTAAAGAGGCAAATCGGCCTTATAACATTGTGCTTCAAGGTTTTATCTATCTTGTTTTGGGTTGATTTTAGGGCTTTCTCAAATCAGGAAATTACATAACAGCAATAAAAATCAGATTTGAGGAAACCCTAGAACTAGGTTTGTACATAGACCTATCTTCTATCTCAGTAACTAGAACATTGTTACATGCTTATCTTACATTTCTAGTGGTGAATTTCATCTTCAAATTGCTTCTAATTGCATATTATTTATTTAGAGATTGTTTGGGTGAATTCTAAGTGCCAATGTTGGTTAACCTAAGGGAGAATTCACTTTTTTCTTTCAAGTTCTCTTGTATTTCATTGATATATCTATTAGGAGATTGATTCTAATATCTTTTGGTTGTTTATTTGTTGCATATCTCAAGCCCTAGCTAAAACAGCCAAGACGTCCTGCACATAAGTGGAAAATCTCTCTTGGATGGTTTATTCTTCACTCTAAATCTGGAATACTACGTTTATTTATCATAAAAACAGATTTGGAGTTGTGGGACAGCCATAAACTAGTCCCTAATTTAGCATATGATCGATTGGCACTTAACACACACATTGCACCATCAATTTATGCTAGCTGATTTCATTTATAGTGTTTAATTGTAGCTTAAAGTGGTTTATTTCAAGTAGCCTCTTCTAAGTTAAATTTATTGGAATGATAATCATCATAATGCAAATTTAAAGTTGTCTTTACTGTTCATCTTTAAATCATATTTGACACACACACATCCACTAGCTCCTAACACTTTCTCTGAAGTGGATGATTTGTGGTTTATGCTATTGATCTTGGATTACTATCTTAAGGCATTTAATCACTTGTTGGAATCCTTTTACTTTACATTGTCATGCATAATTGGTGGATACATTGAAATAAATCATAAGCTTTCATGTTAATTATTTCACTAAAGAGATTTACTCATAGATCTATCATTGGTAGATAAGGATACCCCCCCTTGGCTTTTGGAGATGGCCTGAAGTTGTTGATGATTGCAGCGTCGTGTGACATTCTCCAGGATACGTTCTCGTTTGGACTGAGTTGAGTCGACCTGTGAGAGAGCCCATGTGATGGGTGTATCGTACTCCTCTAGACTAAGTTGAGTCGATGTGTGGTCTCCTGCCTTTGTACTCTTGTGGACTCAGTTGAGTCAGGCTTGAGATGGTACTCTAAATGATTCTCCTGTGGACTCAGTTGAGATAGAGATCTGTTGAGTATGACGTCCCTGTGGCTGAGCACAAGTGGACGTGTCCCTAGTGGTTGAGCACTAGTGGACGTGTGGATCCCTTGCTATATTATCTAAGTGTAAGATTTACTTGTAACCCTAATTGTGATGTAAAGGGTACAAGTCGACCCCACCATATGTGAAAGATAATTAATGTTTATTGTAATAATTAATTATATTACCGAGTTATTGAGGTCAACCCTATTGTGCCAATAGACACACCTATTGTTGTGTTTGGTCGTGTATAAATAGAGGTGATTTCCCCATTGAGGAAACACACACTCTCACACTTGTCACTTGTCATTTGGAAATTTCAGACCTACTTGTAAGGCTGAAGTGCGCACCTCTCTTGGTCACTAGTTTCAAGGTTGTAGATCACCCTCTTATGTGCATCTAAGGTTTATGGTTGGGGGATCTTCTCTTGAGAATATAGCAAAGGATGGCTAGATTTTTCTCCCTTGTTGAGAAGGGTTTTCCCAGGATATTTCTTGTGTTCTTGTGCATGGTAATTCTTCTTGTGATCTTGGTTATTGCAGCACTTGTGTATGGTGTAGCTCCATTTGTTTATGGTTCAAGTACATGCTCAATGAAATAAACCTCATGCTTAAGCCTAGCATAGAGAAAATTCAACATGGTATCAGAGCATCGCTGGAGTGCTTAAAGTAATTTCACCGGTGGGAAATAGGTACCCTGACTCAACTTGTCTTACCTAATTGAATACAATGCATTGGATAAATTGCGAGCACATCAAACAAAAATAAAAATAAAAGTTTAAACCTCACCTTGACCATCGGGAATTCTCTCTAATGTTAAAAGCATAAAGCATACAAATAATTACACTAAGTCAAGGAAGGAGTATATAACTATAAAATTAATAATATTTAAATTTTAAAGGGGTCGACCCAATACAAAAGTGAAGCCACTTGTCAAAGAAAATATACAGAGTGAAGTTTATAATTTAGGTGCATAATAACCTATAGCTGTCGAAGAGTTCCACCACAAGAAAGGTAATTTGCAATCCTTCTCTCATAGGAAAGAAAGAAAGAAAGAAAGAAAGAAAGAAAATGATTTTAATGTCCACGAGGCTAACAATAGCCTATGGGACAGACCGCCTCACACATTGATTTCTGCAGTTCAGCCCTTTTTCTGTTCAACTTGATGATGAGCTCCCCCAATTTCTCCACTATCCCCTCGCTGAATAAGTTATTCCAAGAGCTAGCTGTCAAGATACTTATATAGCTGTCCCTACTGTTTTTGAAGGCTTCACACTCTAAAATGAAATGTTTTTCTGTTTCCACTTTTCTTGAGGTGCTTCACACCCTTTCTTCCCAAGCTTCTTTTGGTCTTTTCCAATGCCCAGTTTCACAACGAAGTTGATGGGAATTGGTTCTTAATTGGGCAGTAAGCATTTTGGCTCTCCAAAATATATTGGCCCCTATGTACGCTTTTTGATAATGATTGTATGTGGGGCTAAACTCTTCAATATAATACTCTTTCTTTCTCCCGAGCCCTTTATCCCAAGTTCGCTTGTGGAACCTATCAATAGCAAAAGCCTTTATCTCTTTACTGTTCGTAGGGCACTTGTTCAAGTGGATATCCCATTTATTAAGCCATTTAATATTTTGTCGCATCCACGTCTTCTTTCTTTTGCACAATATGTCATTGACGACGACCTTAGGCCACCGACTGTCTTCCATTTGCTCAATTTTTTTTTAGATATCTTATGAGACGCACCATAGCAATTGCTTCAATAGGAGCAACCCCCATTTCACTCAACATGATATCATAAGGGACTGAACTATTAGGTGTCTTCAAACAATTCATCCAAAGACCGCGACCGTACATGAAACCAAACTGTCATATTAATCGAGCCACCACCACTGGAATAAAAGTGATCTACGTGAAGTCTGATATATTAATTAAAGTATCCAAAGCAAGCAGTTTTCTTTTTATGACAAAAAGGTTCGAGGGAAAGTTATACTTGGGATCAAGTATACATTTGAATTTTTTTTTGCATAAGTGACTATAAGTTATAAAGTGTAAAAGTATTATATTTTACATAATTTAAAAAAAAAAGTTCAATTAAATAAGGGAACATTCTTAAATTAAAAGGGGGTTAAAAGAGTAATCTCCAACTTTTTATTCGAAAGTTATAAGGGTGTTATTCAAGTGATTTTATTTCAACAATGTCGTAACATTGGAAGTGAAAAAGGGATTTATTAAAGTTGCTTAATACCTTTTATTAAATTGGAAGGCAACCAAAGTAATATTCAAGCTATTCAATATA
>CBVK0101893253.1:0-12370 GCA_900067695.1 Picea abies
GCTCTTCCGATCTCACGGTTTCTTGGGCGTGCGAGAGTGATTGTCCTCAAGAGAGACAAACTCGAGACCCAACTGGCTATACTTGGATCTCGTCGGGGACATGCGTTGAAAAATGATCAAGAGCAGCCTGCTCTGATACCACTGATCCGGATTTATTTTTAGAACGAAATGAAGTAGAGAAATTACAATGAAATACTCATGAAAATTGCCAGAAACAAAGAAATACAACAATACTTGATTTCTATTAATGAAAGAACTGTAAAGAGATTGTAAAAATATAGAGTGCAAGACTCGCTAGAATGGTGGCAGCTTTATCTCCAAGGAGAGATGTGAGGGCTATGCTCATTCGTAAGAAGATGATTACAATGAGGCTTTGAATGCCTTTTTATGATAAACAAGAATGCCAAAACCCTAAACATCCAAAAACCTAGCCCTAGGAGATGAAACGCCAAAAGTCATGTGGGCCTCGTTTGGTTAAGTTAGTACATTAACTTCGCGAGGTCGTAACTTTTGCATACGATCTTTGTTTTAGGCGCGTCGTAACCCGTTGGAAAGGTCTTTTCAAGAACTACGCATTACACCATCAAGCTATGACCTCGTCTATAGTTTGACTATGGCGAGCCAAAAAACCACTGTTTAGGGCCCCAAAACGGCCCTGGAAGTACAACAAGATGTGCTGACATGAAAACATATAAAATAAGCAAGTTGGCTTAGGTGGGAGGCCACTAGTATCCACCTAGAATATGTGTAGGGCATCAGACAATCTCGTAAGTGTAGAACCCACAATTACAAAGAAGTAAATAAGAACATGCTGCACTAACAATTGACTAGAGGAACCAATTGGAACAGGTGGGTGGCCACCAATATCCACCTGGATCAAAATTGCAGAAATTATTCACCAAAATCCAATCGATAACATGCAAGAAAAATTTACTACCTAGATATCATCCACAAATTGCCAAAGAAGCACCACCAAGAGAAGTCACTAGCCTTTAATGCTCCCAATAACAAGTGTTGCATCCATTTTGACAAGAAAAGAGAGATAGCGAATTGTCCAAGAGGGACAAAATTTCAGTCCAAGAGTGATAATCTCAAGTGATGAGTTATGATGAAATGAAAATGACGTCTCATATTTATATGAGGAAAACTCAAGTCATGTTTGTCCACATTTGTCCACTTTACAATTAAAACCATAATTTTAGGCTAAAATCTAAGTTACAATACTTAATTAGCAAATCAATTTCCTCTTTTTGCCCATATAAGCTACAAAATGATAGGACGTAAGCACATAAAACTCCTCTCCAAGGTGGCACATGTGAAGATAAGCCTCCGAAGGTCAAGACATCATGCTAGGAAGGTGCCATATCATCCCCATTTCAAGAAAGTGGGGCTTGAATCCCACAACACCATCAAGTGCACATAAATGGCCAAACGTCCTCCCAAATATGTGACGTCAAGCTCCCCAAGAGAGACATTTTGGCGTAGGAGGGTGACATCATCCCTTCTTCATCGTTTCGAGCCTCATTCATATGCTAGGGAAGTCCTCAAAGGTGTAAGTGCTCCCTCATATTTCTAAGGGCACTCATATGGATGAATATTTTAAACAACCTCATCATGACTATGCAATTCAACTCATGAAGTTACCCTCCAAACCATACCATCTTTCACTCCACATGCTCCTTGATGCGTGTCCAAGGAACTACTTCTCTTCTTGGGTGTTGACACATGTAATAGGGGTTAATGATGCCCCCATCATACCTAAACTTGGCAAATTGTATGAATTCTATGAGTTACGTAATGTTTTCTGCCTAATGGTATTTACATTTGACATGACTCACTTTTTATGTTGCATTGGATTTGTTTACATCCCTCAAGATTCATGACTACTTCGGATACCTTGAGTCTTGCTTTGGACGTTGTATCTTGCATGGATCGGTGAGATGACTTGGATGGAGCCTTGTTCCTTTGGAGGACGTTGAAGATGCCACTTCATGCTTGATGGAGGGCGTTCCACCTTTGGAGGAGGTTGTTGGGGCTCTTTTGGAGGTCGTTGCACCTTTTTAGTGGAACTTTGCACCCTTTGGAGGGAACGTTTCACTTTGGACACCTTTTCATACTCTCTCGCGTGACTTTTGAGTGAGCTGTCCTATTAGCACAAATTTTTACCCTCCAATCTAAGCTGATATATGTGTTAAGACAACGGTAAAAACTAAGCTAATTAAAGGAGTAAGGCCCCCAAATTGTCATTGACCAAACCCCTCTCCGTTTGGACTAGTGCTTTCTAGCCTCTGGGGGGAGTCCCTAGGCAAACTGAAGCACCTTGTTGCTGATCTAAATTCTGATTTCTGCGTTAAAAACCAAAAAATCAACAAGCTGTTCATCTTGGACAGCTTGTAAAAGCGACCAAAAATGATGAAGAAAAGTGATTATTTTGTCTTGGAGGGAATCTGCAGGGTTAGCACAATGATAATAGATTGGAATTAGAGAAGAAAACCATTCAAAGGATCGAAATAATCACAATAAACAGTTCGGAAAATGACAAATTGGATCACAAATTTACCATAGTACCGCCAAGAAAAGAGGTTTGAAGACAAACACACACTTCTTTATTGATCAAGCTTACAAGAGAGTTGATTGCGCCACACTTGGAAAGCCTACAACCGGTACAATGACTACTTTGCTCAGAGAAGAGCCACTAGACTAGAGAAGAAGCGAGAGGAGAATGATAAAGACACTATGTTGTTGCTGCAATGAATCCACCAAGAACCTCTGTGAAGCATTCAATATATAGCATAAGGAGGGCACATATCCCAAGGGAGAAGGAGAAGACGCATGAGTAGTTAAATTTGGAGTCTAAGTGCATGAGGAAGAGAGATATGTGAGGAGTGTGAGATGAGTGAGTGTATGTGAGAGTTTGCATGAAGGTTACATGCACAAAAGAGGAGAATGTGCCCTAAAACTTAGGAAGGCACACTTGAGGAAGACAGGGAGGAGTAATGAATGATAATGAATGTGAATTGGCTTTATGGAGTGAAAGAAATGCATGGAGGCCAAATTTAGCTTTCTAATGCATATCTTTTTGCTAAAATTGACAAAAGCACGAGTGAGTTATGGCTAAGAGAAAATTCGCCCTATTTTTTAGGGAATTTCCTAATTTTTAGGAAAATACGGTTTAAACTCAATTGGAGACGAATTTTAAGGAGATGATGTATGGCAAGTAGAGGGGTGATTATACAAAGGAATATACGGCTAAATTTAGGCCCAGTTATGTGACTCCCTTTTCTCAATTAATTATTTATTTATGCTCAAGTCTTAGAAATATGCGACCCATGCCTAGGTGGATGCCACATCACTCTATAACTCTACCACATGTCGATCTCAGAGGGTGCTACTTAGCACTGCATGGATGCTGACTGTACCTGCTAAATACAAACTTTTCTAAAAATAGAATCCGGTTCATAAGGACACTGTCCACATCACCTAGGATGACTGGGAGAACACCACCACATATCCTTGTCTAAAAATAGACATTGTTAAAAATAAAAAGTCGTTTGAATGCTCTTGACCTTATACTCATTGATCTTGTCTTTCCGCAAGGGATCCGAATATGCGATCAAAATTGACATGCGGGCCCTACTGCTCAACTTGCTAAAAATAGTAAATTGTGCCACATCATCTCAGAAAAGATCCAAAAGAATTTGGATGTCTCAAGGATCAATACTACACGCTCAGAATTTGAATCCGGGGTTTGGAGCAAAACTTGCTAAAAATAGAAAGTTCTTGCACGTCGCCTGGAAAAGTGTCATCAAGCCTAGAATCATGCAAGGACTCATACTGTATGCTCAGAACTGTTCCAAATTGTCAAGAGACCCACTCAAACCGTGTCTCCTAAACAATAGAAACACCTGCCGTATGTATACATCTCTCTCAAAAATGCTTGGAAACCAAGTCAACTCTAACTCTGAACCAAACAATCATGTACCGATCATATACCTGCCTCTGATGGGAACCAACTTCTTGCTCAACACTAGTGCTCAACTCTGGGAGAATCTCAGAATGCCAACCAAAGGAATGCATGTTGACTCTTAACTCTCAAGATTTTCAAGGGTGAAAATCTAGGGGTTAACACGTCCACTTTCGGGAGCCCACACATGCTACACGTGGGAGATTAAATGCTTGTGAGGAGGATGACTTGGCACTTGAGGATGTTTACTTCATTTGGGGAGCATATTTGGGTTTTTTTTGACTCATTCACTCATGTATCTGGATATTGTTTATGTATTTTGACCACATCTCTAGGGTTTGTAAAGAGATAATGGTATTTTATATTTTCTTAGGCTAAAAGTTAGGAGAGTATTATTTTTATATTGAGAGGGTTGCTAGATCTCTTCATATAAATTAAGAAGCACCTCTCATTTGTAACTCATTGCAAGAACTTGTGGAGAACACTACATGTCTACTATTTTTGTTAAAATTTCAGACCCCAACCCAGTTTCAGTGTCGCTGATTTTTCAGCCAAAGTTAAATGCCAAAACCCGGTTTCAGCACAGTTTCAGCATATAAAAACTTAGCAGAAAATAAACTTCAAAACTGAAAGATGAGGATTCTGAACATCGTTTTCAACGCAGAAATAAAATATCAGCAGCATGCAAAACTCAAAAAATTTATAGACAAAGATTTTTGGTCTAACTTCGACCCTGGAAAAACCCACAAGGGGAAAACCAGTGAGAGAGGGCTTTTTATTATTTATGAGCTTCTGAGAAAAAAATCTTTTACAGCATATTCATCTTCAGAAATTTACACAAACTTATCTGGACATTCCTATAGCTTTGCTCCTCGATTTCTGAACCAGAAATCCATACACTATATGGCTGTCCCAGCAATTAAAGCTGTACGGAATGTCTCGAAATTCATGCCCAAAATTCTGCCAAGACTGTACGGAAAACCCAACAGGAACAACTCCTTGAAAACCGTGCTGTACGACCCTCAAATTTCGTGTTGAAGCTGTTCACGAAATTTGTTCTAAAACTGTACGAACTGTACAAAATTTCACCTAGAAATTTATTACAGCAGTTACCTCGATTTCTGTGCCAATAAATGGTTGTACGACAGCCTTGGGATGCGTGGCAAACTTCTAAGAAATTCTTCTGCTGTCTCCCTCGATTTCTGTGCATGAAAAATGGCTATACGGCCTCTAGAAATCCGTATTGTATGATCTGCTTTAATTGCTGTACCTTGTCTTGAAATCTGTGCTAGCTTGCTGCCTTGGGATGCGTGCCCAGCTCTGCAAATGCTGCCTCTTTATTCTCCAACTCGACTTCTCTCTTGCTCTCTCTTGTTCTCTCAACAAGAATGCTTGAACAACCCACAATGTGTGCGCCCTCTTGCCCTAATCAACCTCATGAGGGAAGGTGAGGGGTTTTCTAATCTAACGGTTGAGATTAGATTAGATGAGTGGCTGAGATTTGGTGTCTCTTCACTCACCCTCTCTTTAGTCATAAAGTTATCTTTTAATTTGCATCTCACAAATTAATTTGATTAGGACCCACATTAGGCACTTTCTCCCCCATAGGTGCCTAGGGAAGAGAAACACTTGCCTTGGTACTTTATTTAATTAAAAATTTAACTATTATGATATCTTTTTTCTATGGATGGAGAACTAAACTGCTCTCTTTGAGCATGATGTCTTGTGGATGCTTCACAATTTCATGGATGCTCTTGGATCTAGGGTTTTGTGGATGAATCGATTTATTAAGAAAGTGATCTCTCTTAATTTTTGTGGATTTTGTTTATGAATGATTGTAAGTGTGGATGTGCTTCTCTAGTGTTGGTGGTGCACTCTCTTTCTCTTTTCTTGAATAAGTCCCTTCTTCAAAGCCTTGGAAGATTATTAGTGGAGTATTTTCCCTTTAAATTATCTTGAAGCTTGTAAGGAACTAGGAGGATTTGTTAGGGTTTATAGTGGAAACCCTAACTATCACCCTAGTTTCACTTACACTCCCTCAAGATGTTGATTTTTTTGTGGCTTCGAGCAGGTATTCTCACATGACCCTAGGTGACCCCTAAGGATTGCATATAAAGGAGAGAGGTCATTATGACATCTCATATATGATCATGTAGAGTGTGTGGAGACATGATGGAGCTAGCATAAGTGAGTCTTCACTTGTGCTAGGAGGATTGGTGATCTCAGCAAAGGGGAAGTCTGCAAGGTGGCGAATCTGGCCCAAGAGAGAGGAGTGAAGAAGGTCACATGTGTGGAGCGAATTTTTCATGCCATACGCAGTTTGCAGGAGGATGTAGCACGTATATACGCAGGTTGTAGAAGGACGAATCGCATATAGGATATACACGATTTGCGGTGGAGAAAACAACATATGTTCGCGCGTTTTCAGTTGGTGAATCACATATCAGAGTTTCTGGGTAGGTACAAATCCGTACAAGCTGATAGGTGACGTCAACAGGTTGTACAGGTGGTCTACAACAAATTCGTGTGGAGAGGAGATTCCTAGGGATATTGTTGAGGTTTGGTTTTCTGATTTGTATGGTCATTGGAGAATAAGGTTGTTCTCAGTTTTGTTGACTTTGGAGGACAAGATTGTCCTCAGATTTTTGGTGATATTGTATTGGCTAGGAGGGTTGGTTTTGCCCTCAGGATTTCTGATGTTAACAAGATTACAGAACTAAAATTGTGTCTCATGTGTATTGATGATTCATTTCTGATCTTTGTGTTTCTGCTGCATATGTTTTCAGTTAATAATTTTCAGTGTAAAATTCTTTAGTGATAACAGCTAGGGTTTACTAGTAGAACACTAGGAAACAATTTTCAGATCTGAAAAATTAGTCACATAGAGTTGTATGTGAAAATTGACATGGTATCAGAGCTTGGGATCTGAAGAGAATGGGATCATCTTGAGACACATTTGGATACAACACTGGAGGAGTGTTGTTCTTGTTCTTGTTGTTGTTTCGGGTAGGTCACAGGTGATAGCTCTGAGAGGGAGCTACAATGACAGTTGTAGGTGGAAACAAGTTAGATGGTCTCTGGTTTGAGACATGGAGTAGACCATCCAGATGAGGAGTTGTGGGCTATTGCAACTTGGTGGTGTGGCAGGTTGGGAGTTCTGGTGGATTGGCAGAGAGCCCGGATCACAACAGTATGTTGTGTGGTAGATTACCAACCCTATGGATGGACTTATGGTGACTTGTCATAGTGAGTTGCAATGGGTGCATCTCAGATGCTTTGGCACGGACAAGATAGTTTTGTGTGTATCACAGGTTGATGAGATAGAGTCTTCTTGAGAGAAAAGGGTACCACATATTATTTTGAGTTGGACATGTGTTGTTTATGCCCAGAGAATCTAGCTTCAGATCAACAATGGTTCTTGGAGTTGGAGAGGGTCAGCCTATGCGTGCTGTGACTAGCAGGAACAGAGAGACAGATGAGGAGGAGCAGGTAGCTCCACGAGTGGTGAGGCAGGTGGCCCCACCAGTAGTACTAGCTAAGAGGGAGCTAGAGTTCAGAGGGAGTCAACCTAGGATCTAGTAGGGAGGAGCAACCTCCCAGGACTGTGCAGAGGACAATGGACAGGGAGTAGGTAGCTCCGAAGGTTGTGTGGACTCATAGGGAGTAAGGAGACTCAAAGGGAGTCTGACTTCAGAGGGAGTCAGGAGGCTTAGAGGGAGTTCGACTTCAGAGGGAGTCAAGAGGCTTAGAGGGAGAGTCAGTCCCTCAGTGGGAGCCAACCTTCAGGTCCAGATGGGAGAGAGGCATCTTCCAAGACTGTCAAGTAGGAGTCATGGGTTGAGATGGCCAGACAGGAGGTTCAGAGGCAGGAGGCTTCTAGGAGCAGGGTGTCTTCTAGGATGGGATCATGTGAGACAACAAGATTTGCTTCGATGACAGAGGGAGCAACCAATTAGACAGATTGGAGAGCAATTGTGGTAAAGGATCCAGTGCAGGAGACATAGCTACTAGCAGGTGATGATGGAGGATGGAATGCCTTCCTCGCTAAGAGGGAGTGTTGATTTTTTTGTAGCTTCGGGCAGATATTCTCACATGACCCTAGGTGTTGGACATGTGGGAATTGTTGTGGGCACCACATCACACCTTCGGTTTGGTGAAAACGCCCTTGGATTTGAGTGGGGGCTTCATGGGTTTGGTGATGAGCTTTGTGGGCTTATGTTGGGGCTTCAGACCCACAAGGAAAGCCTAATTTGATGTTGACTTGTGGAGGGGCTTCTATGGTGACCCTTAAGGATTGCATATAAAGGAGAGAGGTCATTGTGACATCTCATATATGATCATGTAGAGTGTATGGAGACATGATGGAGCTAGCATAAGTGAGTCTGCACTTGTCTTATGAGGATTGGTGATCTCTGTTAAATTTGGCAGCATCGACAATCATTCTCCAATGAGAGGCCATATGGGCCACCCTGAGGCTAGCCAGGGAGATTTGGAGAATCAACCGGTTTTGTGAGGTATTGACAAAATCCAGGGGGAACGTACAACCTCTGTGAGTCAAACCAAAAGTTGGGATGAACGAGATGCTATGGAGTCTAACGCAAAAGTCAGGGGGAACATACAACCTCTGTGAGCATAGATAGTCTAGTGCAAAAGTCAGGGGGAACGTACAACCTCTGTGAACATAGACAAACTAGTGCAAAAGTCAGGGGGAACGTACAACCTCTGTGAGCCTAGTCGAGCCTTGTGAGCCATGAGCAAAAGTCAAGGCATCTAGCAAAAGTTAGGTTGAATATAAAACTCCTATGAGCTAGAAACAAAAGATATTCCTAATATTGCAAATGATATAAATGTATTGATCTAGTGCGTTGGCACGTGTGACATTATCCACCATGAAGAGAAATTCGAATTGCCTTGTAAAGAGTCGAGTTGTAGAAGTCAAACTTGCATGTCTAAGTCAAAGACGTTGTTGTCAAGTTGTCGCATGTTGCATGCATGACATGTGCATGCTAAGTTAGTTCGCATGCATGCGAAGTCAAGGGTGAGTTAAGAGTCGAGTCATGAAAGTCAAGTTTAGTTCTAAGTAAAGACTCTTCTCCAGTTCTAATTTGAATTAAGGTGAGTTGTGAAAGGCATGCAAACATCCTCTATTTTCGAACTGTCCCTCTCCTCTCTCAAGCGCCTACTTATACACAGCTCGACCCTCATTGTTTCACGTCTTGTCTTGGAGAGGGAGGCTGCCAGGACGATATCAGCTAAGAGATATCAACGTATCAACCATTAAATATCAACATTTCAGCTAGGAGGAAATCAACGTATCAGTCACGAGTTAGACAACATACCAGTCACGATTTAGACAACATATCAGTCTGGAGATAAGTTGTATATCAGTCAAGGGATAGACGTCATAACAGTAAAGAAGAAAGGCAACTAATCTCTCAAGAAAAGAGCAACATATCAGTCATGAGAGACAACGTATAACCCTAATAAAGTGAGGTTGCATATCAGTCCAGAAAAAGGACAACAAAGCAACACACATGCTGTGCATGGTCTCTTCCTCATTACTGGTCAGTAATCAGAAAATATATCAACAAAGCTTCTCTTCTAAACGTTTTTGGTCCGGTCTAAGTCATATTGGCAAGCTCTTTTAAGAGTAGGTTTTTTCATGGTAAATATTTGTAAGTAGTCATACATTATTAATGCAATAAAGGAATATTGTTTGCTCGGGTTTTTCTCTCTGTATAGGGTTTCCCCAGGGTATATGTGTTGTTGATGTGCACGCTAACGTATCTACATGGTTATTGCTATTCGATTATGATTCTGTATTGTTGAAGTGTATTATGCTAGAATCAAAGTGTTGAAGAAAATAAAAAAAATAATCCGCATAAGAAATCAAGCTCAAAACTTAACATGGTATCAGAGCTTAGGGTGTGGTAAGCTTGTTGAAGTGCAACAACATGTACATACAGATCTAAGTGAGCTTGATTAAGTTTCCAGTGTGAGGTCCATGGCATCCTCCATTTCAGTCAGGGTCGAGGATAGGCTCGAAGGAGCTGCCAACTTCAATGTGTGAAAGCTCCGGATAACAAATAATTTGCAGGAGCATGATCTTGAGCAGTCTGTGACCACAGTTGTGGAGGAAGCCACTACTAATGCAGGAAGAACAGCCTTCAGGAAGAGTCAAGCAAAGGCCAAGCGAATCATCTTTGACTCAGTCAAAGAAAGTATAATGACGATAATGACTTCGTTAATGACTGCCAAGGACTGTATGGATACCTTGGTTAATCTGTATGAGAAACAAGCTCCATGTTAGAAGAGGACACTTAAGCACAAGCTTAAGTATTTCAAGATGGAGAAAGGTGAATCAATAGCATCTTTTTGTTCCAGGATAGCCTAGATTAGAGATCAACTTTTGGTCACAAGGGTGACAGTGGACAATGATGATTTAGTGCAGACCATATTTGATGGTCTTCCTTTTTCATGGGAGACCTTCTTATCCAGTGTAAGTGGGAGAGAGATTTAGCCTATGTTTGAAAGGTTATGGCATGATTGGCTCTAGGAGGAGAGTCGCACTGCTACCAGGGGCGAGCCAACGAAAGAAGAGCATTCAACTTTAGCATTAAGATTCAAGGGAAAGAAGAAAGGCACTTTCCAGAAAGGCTCTCAGAGGAAGCCAAACACCGAAGGTACATTCAAAGGCAAGAGTATTGATACATCTAAGATTAAATGCTTTAGTTGTAATAAGTTGGGTCATTTTGCTAAAGACTGTTGGTTTAGAAAGAAATATCCAAGGAAAGGGAAACATCATGCCTCAACTGCTGAGGATGATGAATCCAAAAGAAAACAAAAGAGTCCTTCTAATGAGAAAGAAAACAGAAAAGAGTATTACTTGGTTTCTGTCTTATCTAGTTCAGTTTTCACGGGGCCGAAAACTTGGTTAGTAGACAATGGTGCATCAAAGCACATGACAAGGTACAAGGAGATCCTCTCAGATTTCAAGACAAAATATTTTACACAGCAGGTTGAGCTTGGAGATGACAAATGTTACAAGATAGAGGGAGTAGGCTCTATCTCCTTCAGATTGGAATCTGGGGCTACACTTCATGTTGATGAAGTATTATATGTTCCAGGGCTCAAGAAGAATCTACTATCAGTTGCAACCCTTGAGGACAAGGGATATTGGGTTATCTTCAAGGACAGAAAGGCACTACTGCGGGCTAAAGGTAGCCACTTAAGTACAACAGAATCCATTGGGACTCGTAGAGGAGGACTGTACGTCGTGACATGACAGTTAGTTCAGGCATTGGCTCATGATGCGACCAGGTCTAGCGAGTTGTGGCACAAAAGACTTGGACATCTTCATTACAAAGCACTTCCAGATCTACAAAACATGGTATGTGGCATGCCCTCTATTTCTCTTAGTAAAATTGAAATTTGTAAGGGATGCATGCTAGGTAAAATTATAAAGAAAGCATTTCCTAGTAGTGACAGCAGAGCTTAGGGCATCTTAGATCTGGTTCATTCTGATGTATGTGGTCCCATGTTATCTCTTTCACTCAGTGGTTGTTTGTATTATGTCATTTTTATTGATGATTACTCAAGAAAATGTTGGATATATTTCCTCAAAGCTAAAAGTGACATTTGATAAATTCAAAGAGTATAAAGCCTTTATTGAAAAGCAGACAAAGAAACACATCAAAACCCTTAGAATAGACAGTGGAGGAGAGTTTGAATCTCTCCAGTTTGAGGATTTCTGCAAGTCAACAGGACTCAAGAGACAATTGACTGTGCCATATAACCTTCAACAAAATGGAGTTGCTGAGATGAAAAACAAGACAATTTGTGAGGTAGTGAAAGCAATGATGTTTGACCAAGATCTGCCAAATTCTTTATGGGCACAAGCTACCTCCATTGCTGTGTATATTCAGAACAGGTGTCCACATGCTATCTTGAAGGACAAGACTCCTAAAGAGCTCTTCTCAGGGATCAAACCTGAAGTAGGGCATCTAAGGATATTTGGGTGTCCTGTGTATATTCATGTCCCTAAGCAAAAGAGGAATAAGATGGAACCCTCAGGCAAGAAAGGTTTTTTTTTGGGGTATAGTGAGAACTCCAAGGTTTACAGGATTTATGTACCAGGTCAGAGGCAGATAGAGGTAAGAAGAGATGTGACTTTCCATGAGGAAGCTGCATTCAAAAAATCCAGAGAGCTTCAGCAGGAATCAAAAGTAGTTCAACTAGCTTCACCCTCTTCTGAAAATGAAGAGTAAGATGCGTTGAAATTCTGAGGTCCTATGAGGTTGCCATCTAAGGTCTGTCTTTGACCTTAGTATGGCTCTAAGTTTCAACTGTTTGGCTATCTTCTTTTGCTGTTTTAGGACAGCAAACAGTCATGTTACTTTCTGCTCA
>CBVK0101893255.1:0-16215 GCA_900067695.1 Picea abies
TATCCAAATCTCAACAAGATGATCAGAGGGAGGAACCTCATGAAGGGCCAAGTAATGAGCCCCTAGAACCTGCTGAAGAGTTAGAAAGAACTCTTGAAGAACCTCTAGCCAAAAGGAAGCCGGGGTGGCTTAAAGAAACAATGCATAAAGCAGAAAGGATAGCCGATCCCAAAGGAACTTTCAGGGAAAGTAAGAGGCCTCACAGGTTTGGAGGCTATGTTGCATTGATGAGGAACATCAATGATGCCGAACCTTCTTCATTTTAAAAAACAGATAAATTACAAGTATGCAAGGATGCCATGCTTGAGGAATACATGTCTATTCTAAAGAACAATGTTTGGGACATTGTGCTGAGGCCAAAGGACAAATCAATGGTTTCTTCCAAATGGATCTATAAGATCAAACATGCAACTAATGGAAGTGTGGAAAAGTTCACAGCAAGATTTGTAGCCAGAGGCTTCACTCAGAAAGAAGGAATCGACTACGAAGAGACTTTTTTCCATGTAGCCAGGTATACCTCCATTTGAACTATTATTGCTTTAGCTTCCGTTCTTTGGTTGGAAGCTACATCAGATGGATGTAAAAACATCATTCTTGAATGGAAAGATTGAACAAGAGGTCTTTGTGGAACAACCAGATGGTTTTGTACTGCATAACAAAGGCACTCATGTATGCAAGCTAAGGAAAGCCTTGTATGGTCTTAAGCAGGCTCCTAGAGTTCGGTATGAGAGGATTGATGGCTTTCTTAAAAGCTTGGGCTTTCAGAAAAATGATGCTGATGCAAATAGCCTGGTGTAAGAGGGTGCTAACCTCAAAATTCGAGATGAAAGACTTAGGCTTGATGCATTACTTCCGAGGATTGGAAGTGTGGCAAAGACAGGGCGAGATATTTCTAGCACAAGGAAAATACACAGTGGATATACTAAAGAGGTTTGGTATGATGGATTGCAAATCCATGTCTACTCTGATCATTACCAACCTGAGGAAGTTGCATGATTTTGATACAGGTTCAGATTTGGTGGATCCCACCATGTATAGGCAACTGATTGGATCATTGATATACATGATCCACAACGGGGCAGATATATGCTATGCAGTGATTTCAATGAGTCAGTTCATGACTGAACCGAGACAGAGACACTGGGTGGTAGCAAAGCATATCTTGAGATATTTCAGAGGGACCATTACTTATGGTCCGAGATATACATCCAGCGGTGGTTTATTTCTGCATGGGTATGCAGATGCTGACTGGGTAGGAAGCCCAGTGGATCGGAAGAGTACTTCCGATTACTGCTTCAGTTTAGGATCTGCTATGATCTCTTGGTCAAGTCGGAAATAGGGATCCATTGCACAGAGTAGAATAGAGGCTGAGTACATTGCAACAAGTGATCTAGCAAGGAAGCAGTATGGCTCAGAAAATTGGTTTCTAGGTTGTTTGGTGACAAGCTCGAGACGACGGTGGTTCACTGTGATAATCAAAGTTGCATAAAATTGACAAAGAACCCAGTATTTCACGACAGGTCAAAACATATTGACATGAGGTACCACTACATCCGAGACTTAGTCCAGAGAAAAACTGTAAAGTTACAGTACATAGCCAAGAGCGAGCAGGGAGATGATATCTTGACCAAGCCTCTCACCTCGAGACAATTTGTGCAACTGAGAGGCAAGCTTGGTGTGGCTGAGAATGACTCCCTCGTTGAGAGGGAGTGTTAAATTTGGCAGCATCAACAATGATTCTCCAATGAGAGGCCATATGGGCCACCCTGAGGCTAGTCGGGGAGATTTGGAGAATCAACTAGTTTTGTGAGGTATTGACAAAATCCAGGGGGAATGTACAACCTTTGTGAGTCAAACCAAAGGTCAGGATGAATGAGATGCTATGTGAGTCTAATGCAAAAGTTAGTGGGAACGTACAACCTCTGTGAGCATAGAGAGTTTAGTGCAAAAGTCAGGGGGAACGTGCAACCTCTGTGAGCATAGACAGACTAGTGCAAAAGTACGGGGGAATGTACAACCTTTGTGAGCCTAGTCAAGCCTTGTGAGCCATGAGCAAAAGTCAAGGCATCTAGCAAAAGTTAGGTTGAATATAAAATTCCTATGAGCTAGAAACAAATGATATTTCTTATATTGCAGATGATATAAATGTATTGATCTAGTGCTTTGGCACGTGTGACATTATCCACCATGAAGAGAAATTCGAATTGCCTTGTAAAGAGTCCAGTTGTAGAAGTCAAAGCTGCATGTCTAAGTCAAAGACATTGTTGTCAAGTTTTCGCATGTTGCATGCATGACATGCACTGCATGCATGTCTAGTTGCATGTTGCATGCATGACATGTGCATGCTAAGTTAGTTTGCATGCATGCCAAGTCAAGGGTGAGTTAAGAGTCGAGTCATCAAAGTCAAGTTCAGTTCTAAGTAAAGTCTCTTCTCCAGTTCTAATTTGAGTTAAGGCGAGTTGTGAAAGGCATGCAAACATCCTCTATTTTCGAACTGTCCCTCTCCTCTCTCAAGCACCTACTAATACACAACTCAACCCTCATTGTTTCACGTCTTGTCTTGGAGAGGGAGGCTGCCAGGAGGATCTCAGCTTAAGAGATATCAGCGTATCAACCATTAAATATCAGTGTTTCAGCTAGGAGGAAATCAGCTTATCGGTCACGAGTTAGACAACATATCAGTCACGATTTAGACAACATATCCGTCAAGAGATAAACGGTATATCAGTCAAGGGGTAGACATCATAACAGTAAAGAAGAAGGCAGCTAATCTCTCAAGAAAAGAGCAACATATCAGTCACGAGAGACAGCGTATAACCTTGATAAAGTGAGGCTGCATATCAGTCCAGAAAAAGGACAGCAAAGCAACACACAGGCTATGCATGGTCTCTTCCTCAGTGCTGGTCAATAATCAGAAAATATATCAGCAAAACTTCTCTTCTAAAAGTTTTCGGTCCGGTCTAAGTCGTCTTGGCAAGCTCTTTTAAGAGCAGATTTTTTCATGGTGGATATTTTTAAGTAGTCATACATTATTGCAATAAAGGAAATATCGTTTGCTGGGGTTTTTCTCCCTGTACATGGTTTCCCCAAGGTATATGTGTTGTTGATGTGCATGCTTACATATCTACATGGTTATTGCTATTCGGTTATAATTCTGTATTGTTGAAGTGTATTAAGATGGAATCAAAGTGTTGAAGAAAATAAAAGAAATAATCCACATAAGAAATCAAGCTCAAAACTTAACAATCTCAACAAAGGGGAAGCCTGCAAGGTGGCGAATCTGGCCCAAGAGAGGAGCGAAGAAGGTCACACGTGTGGAGCAAATTTTTCGTACCATACGCGGTTTGCAGGAGGACGAAGTGCGTATATACGCGGGTTGCAGAAGGATGAATGGCGTATAGGGTATACACAATTTGCAGTGGAGCAAACAACGTATGTCCGCGGGTCGTCAGTTGGTGAAGCGCATATTTGAGTTTCTGGGCAGGTACAGATCCGTACAGGCTAACAGATGACGTCCGCAGGTTGTACAGGTGGTTTACAACAGATTCGTGTGTAGAGGAGATTCCCAGGGATATTGCTGAGGTTTGGTTTTCTGATTTGTATGGTCATTGGAGAACAAGGTTGTTATCAATTTTGGTGATATTGTATTGGCTAGGAGGGCTGGTTTTTCCTTCAGGATTTCCGATGTTAACAAGATTACAGAACTGAAATTGTCTCATGTGTATTGATGATTCATCTCTGATTTGTGTGTTTCCACTACATATGTTTTCAGTCAATAATTTTGAGTGTAAAATTGTTCAGTGATAACAGCTAGGGTTTTACTGTTAGATCACTAGGAAACAATTTTCAGATCTGAAAATTAGTCACATAGAGTTGCATGTGAAAATTGACACAAGAGGAGCCTTAGTTGACCCCATACGCTCCCCCTAAAAAGTAGGCACTAGTCTTATCTTATCTTGTCAATCATAAAATCAAAATGCCAAATTGTTTTCTTTTGTTTTAGGGTAAATCTAGGGTTTTCAGCTTGCATTTAATTTTCAACCATAAAAACCGTAGACGTCTAGGGTTTTTCTTGCATGTATTTGACCTAAAAATCTTTTTTTAATTGCAAAATCAGCCTTGCTGGCTTGTATTGCTGCATACTTAGGGCTGGACATCTTAATATTCTTGGCTGTTACATGCTCTTAAATTTACAGAATTTACAAGTTACTTAAACCCTAGTTTTAGCCCTAAAATTCACTTGTTTGTAATCCATTTAAGTGGCTGAAACATACTGCTGTAATTTCTTATCTTTTATGCAAGTTTTATGACAGCCTTTAGTAATTTTTAGATTCATACTGTTTAAGGATGAATTTTCATTAAATAATTTCATAACAAGCCCTCTAAAACAGCCTTAAAGTAAACAAACCTTAAATCGGGAATTTACTTTGAGTAACCACCTAATCCATAATTCATATATCATGATTAGTTGGTGGTGATTTGACTTGTAACATAGGTGACTTTAGACTTGATCTTGCCTTAGGAACTCTAGGTGCTACTAGGGAAGCCTCCCTTGTGTTGGACTTGTCCATAACTAAAACGAGGGAAGCAGTTGTCTAGGTGACAATGGCAACACTTCCGTGTTCCACTCATTTTTGTACCTTGTGAAGGCTTTGCAGTAAGGTGCAAGATTGTGTGATAACAACCTCCTAGGTAAGGGTGCCATGCTAGCACTCCAACCAAGGTTAAACATCCACGCAAACTGAGCCATATTATATGTCCATGAAGCATCCGTGTTTTCTTGTGAACAGGGTGTTGGGTTGTCTTCTTCCTGTTGTGTTGGGTTATATGTCCATGAAGCATCACCAAGGGGCTAGCGCTAGGTGAAAACACTTTTGGAGTCACCCCAAAAGCTAACAGAAGCATGGGTCAATATTTTCAGGTCTGCTCTGGATGTTCACACATTCTGGTCTGTATGCTTATGTGTTTTTGTCTGCAAAAACTTCACTGAGTTGGGTTATCTGGATTAACTGTCAGAATGCACGCATTAGCGCTTCTCAAAGTCTGTCTGTATGATATTTCTGCATCTTCTCCTGTGTATCTGTTAGTTATGTCATCCTCATAAAATTCTGTTGAACTCGTTGAGTTGTGGCTATGAATTGCACTGGAGGGATGGGTATGGCTGTATGGGCTAGGGTGTTCTTCTCATGACAGTTCACTTCAGTCTCTGTGCTGCCAGTTGGGGCTTCCAGATATGTCTGCACCTTCAATATTTTTTTTCTTTGTCTACGTGGGGGTGTATGACTGTTGTTGAGAGTTCTGCAGGTTGCATGTTGGCTTGAGTTCAATCCTCCTCTTTTGGGTTATCTGCTATTTTTTTTCTTTGTCTACGTGGGGGTGTATGACTGTTGTTGAGAGTTCTGCAGGTTGCATGTTGGCTTGAGTTCAATCCTCCTCTTTTGGGTTATCTGCTGTTGTGTTGCGTGTTTTCTTGTGAACAGGGTGTTGGGTTGTCTTCTTCCTGATGTTTTTTCCTCTGAATTACAAAACCTTTCTAAAGTTTACAACTTTAAGCTTTGGAAATGTTTTTAATTTAAAATATATTCTGCCCATTTTTTTTTGACTTTATACCTTCTCAGAGATTTTTGAGTCTCTCTCTCTCTCTCTCAGATTGTTCATGATTTCCAAGAAAATTTGAATCCAATCTTCACAGGTGCAAGGACTCTGATATTTCTTTGATACCAAGTTAAACAATGAATACAAACGAGAAACGGAGATATGGAATTGTTGAATTTAATGCAGTTAAACAAAGACCCTAGTTGAGATTTAGGGCCCCCAGTACACTCCTGGGGTTCTTCGTGTTTTCTTGTGAACAGGATGTTGGGTTGTCTTCTTCCTGATGTTTTTTCCTCTGAATTACAAAACCTTTCTAAAGTTTACAACTTTAAGCTTTGGAAATGTTTTTAATTTAAAATATATTCTGCCCATTTTTTTTTGACTTTATACCTTCTCGGAGATTTTTGAGTCTCTCTCTCTCTCTCTCTCAGATTGTTCATGATTTCCAAGAAAATTTCAGTCCAATCTTCACAGGTGCAAGGACTCTGATATTTCTTTGATACCAAGTTAAACAATGAATACAAACGAGAAACGGAGATATGGAATTGTTGAATTTAATGCAGTTAAACAAAGACCCTAGTTGAGATTTAGGGCCCCCAGTACACTCCTCGGGTTCTTGGTTTGGGACCAAGCAGTTAGAGCCATGGCAAAAGACCCTAGTGAGGGCACCCAATATATTTCTGGGGTTCTTGGTCAAGGACCAAGCAGTAAGTCCCTAGATGTGTTCTAGGGCCCTTGGATGTGTTCCAGGGAATCCTTGCTCGTGCTTGGATTGATCCTTGGATGTGTTCCTTGGTGTATGATGATATAAGTCCCTAGATGTGTTCTAGGGCCCTTGGATGTGTTCCAGGGAATCCTTGCTCGGTGCTTGGATTGATCCTTGGATGTGTTCCTTGTTGGTTGATGATATAAGTCCCTAGATGTATTCTAGGGCCTCTGGATGTGTTTCAGGGAATCTTTGCTTAACGCTTGGGTTGATCCTTGGTCTTGTACCTTGGTGGATAAGACCCTAGATGTGTTCCGTGGTAACCTGGTCTGGGACCAGGTGGTTCTTGGTTGAGTACCAAGATGTGATGATGTGTGATCTTCTTCTTCTCTCCCGGGATGGTCCATGAGACCTAGGAGCAGCTACGAAGATGGACATGACCACATCATTGATGTTTCCTCTTATGCAGGGATGATAAAAGCTTATAAGTTATCATGAGACTTATGTGGACAGTTTGCCATTGAAGAAGACCCCTTTGACTTTGTCTTGTAGCCTCCTCTTGCTTGAGCCTCATTCCCCTTCTTGATTAATGCGATGTTGGTCTTCTTTAGTCACTTTGACTTAATTGACTTTTAATTGATATTTTTATTAATTAAAAATATTAATTAATTATTAATTATCTTTTATCATTTTTATTTTAATTTTTAGGTTTTTAATTAAACCTAACCCTAACCCTTCCTATACTATAAAAAAAACATCACCCATCACTCTCACATTACATTATTCTTACCTCTACTCTTCCCTTAGTCTGAATTTTTGTACGGCCTTCTCTTGTTTCAGTTCAAATTTTGTTTTTCAGTCTCTTGAAGGGTTTCAACTTTCGCGTTTGGTGCGGCCTCCTTGAAGGTGTTCTCTTGCTGTTGGTAAAGGCTCGGCCTCCTTGTGTTCACTCCTTGCATTGGTGTAAGGTTCAGCCATTGGTGCAGCCTCCCCTTTTGCTGGTGCAGCCCCTCTTCTACCAGCCACGGCCCTCCTACCAGCCTGCCTCTGCTCTCTTTTAGCTGTCTCTGCCTCCTCTTGCTTGCCGCTGCTTCCCTCAAGGCTGCCGCTAGCCCTCCTTTAGGTTGCTGCTAGCTCTCTCCTAGCTGCTGCTCCCTTTTTCTTTGGCCGGTGTGTTTTATTTTGGCTGCCATTGCTCTCTTATTGTTTGCCACTTGTACCCTTATATTGCTGCTGCTGTTCCTATTCATCTACAGCTTTTAGGGCCTGTTATGACAGCCCTAAATCTGCTGTCTTAGGTTGCAGATTTTTGCTACAGCAGTCCTAAAAGTTTGAACAGTTTTTCTTTGGCCTGTTTGGGGTTTTCATATCAGCATTTGAGTTCTTGGTCCTTGGGGTTTTATATCAGCCTTTGCTTGCTGATAAGCATGCTGATTTGTCTTTGATTTCTCCTTGGCTACAACCGTCCACTAGATCATGATGAGATCTACCCATGAGAGTTTGGTCCATGACCATTATAGCTTTTCTGAGCATACAGAAAGAGGACAGCAACACTTAAGGTATTTATGATATTTTTTTTGGCAAAGGTAATGCTCAGTTTTGTTTTGCTGATATTTAAAATCTGCATCTAGTTTAAGTTAATATTCTGAAATGTTTTCTTCTGTTCATAATCCGCCCTAGTTAAAGATTGGTTCTCTTTCGCATGTTCAGATTTATATTTTCTGTGTTTAATCTAATTCAGAAATTTTTGTTTTTAATTTCTGATCTATATCTACCGTATTGAATGAAATTGAAAAGAATATTTCTGTTCTAGTTTTCCCTTAAAATCTAGCATGAATCTATAATTTTATGATAAATAGAGTCATTTAATACAATGAGATACATATCCTTATACAGCATACTTGAGGTAGTTGTGCTACATAATTGACCTAACTACTTTCTTACATGATGATCACTTATAGCTAATACTTCTTTGTTAAAGTCATTTAATAAAAATAAAGTTAATTATATTTGAACAAGGTATTTGAGTGTTAATACTCACATTGTTTCGGCAGACATTTTCCTTTCTTTTAGCTTACTGGTTCAACCTTTTTCTCTATAAATTTTTGGTTGATGCAGCAAGCACATGATCCCTCATCTAGCTTTTACACTCGATTTCTTATACCTGGCTTGGAAGGAGATACTCGCTTTTCTCCAATTGTCAGTTCTACAGCTGGCAGCAATTACAATGGAAATCATCCATTATTATCAGGTCAAGGTGGACTGTCATCACAGGAGGTGATTGATGATCTGTCACCCTTATTTTTAAGTTTCTTGATAGCAGTTTCTTGCATGTAGATACTGATGCACATAAGATTTTCCAGGCTGGAAATTCTGCGGTACTATCAACTACAGGTCCTGCCCATGTAATGCAAAAATCTGGAACAGTACAGGCTAGAATTCCTCTACAGCAGCAGTCAATGCCAGCGTTTCCCCAATCTGCCAGTGTTAATATTTCTCAGTTTCCTCCCAATTACCTCCCTTATCATCAGTATCTCTCTGCACTATATTCTCCACCAACAGTTCATGGCTTTGCAGGCAACCCTGGATATTCTCCACGTCACACTGGGAGCAATTATAATCTGGCTGCTGGTAGCTCATACCCTCAAGCTGCTGCAGCTGTAAAATACTCTCTCTCTCAGCATAAACCAGGCACTGTCAGTGGGAACACTCTTCATGGGGTTGTTCCTACAGGATATGGTAGTTATAACACTCCTGCAGGATATGCTGTGAGTCCTGCAGCAACTGGAGGGAGAGGATCTAGCTTTGATGACATTGCTGGACATCAGTTTAATGAAACTAATCTATACCTTCCAAGTCAGCAGGTAATTTTCATTAGGCATATATGATGATGGCTTACACTCTCTACATGTGATTGTTAATTCATGATCTATTTTTACCGTGCCTGCCTGCCTGTCTTTTTTTTTGGTGTACAGGTTGAAGGCTCTGCACTCTGGATGCAGGCACCTTCCCGAGACCTTTCTGGTATGCAAACAAGCTCATACTATAACATGCCAGCTCAAGCACAACATTCAGCATATGCAGCAACACAGTCTTCACATGCAGCTTTTGCACCCGCACAGTCCGGGCATGCAGTATATACACCCACACAGTCTGGCCATGCAACAGATGCTAGATTATATCACTCAATGCAGCCTGGGCTGGCTTCAAATTCTGATCATCTGCTTCACCGGTCACAAGCTTTAGGAGGAGCTAGTGGTCAGGTAGGAGCACACAAGGAACCAAATCGTGGTCAACTAAACTGGACTAACAATTTCTGACATGTTGAAGCTAATCCACTTGCTCGATTTGACAGAGCTAGGTGCTGTAAATGGGGAAGATATTGAATTCGACAGCTCTGACATAGGGCCGTTAGGTGTGTATATAATAAGTTCCAGGTTAACAGCTAGATAGTGAAAGAGAGCCAGTTGAATGGTTTGGATTTTAAATAGACAAAGTGGGGCTCCCTTGACAGCAAGTGAATATCCAATCATGGCTCTCATGTGGCACCATTGTTTTATATCTGATGCCATATTAATGAAGTGTGTGCAGGTTGTTCTTTTGTACTATGGTTAGTGAAGGTTCATGCTTTTCTCCTTGTTAAGCATGAATTTAAGGTGTAATGTATAAGCAGGTATTTGCCTGTCAATAAATTGTTAACACAGACAAGCTAACCAGATAGCTGTAGTAGCAACATTAGCCTGTTGCTTGAATTTCATAAGATCATTTGAGTCAGCTACTAAATTTTTGGAAAGCATCCATGAGCAGGCATTTGATCCTTATATTTATTATTGTATTTTAGAGTTGTTTTTCAAATGGCTGTTCAGGTTATAAGATGGTGCAGTCTTTTGCATGTTTGAAATTTCGGTTAGTTTTCTTCAATTGAGCACATCCTAGCCATTTCTGTCCTTGATACTGCCTGTATATATTTTACGTTCTAAATCATAAATTGAAAATGGATGGATTTGTCCAGGACTTGTGCATGAGAGATAATGCAAAGAATCAATCAATCTTGATTCTACTTCTGTTGAAGCATCAAGCTCTTGCATGCATCAATTCACACCACCTGTTGCTTTAATTGTAAAGACAAGACACTCATCTAGAAAGGTGGGAGTCTTATATATATATATATATAGGGCCATTGCACCTGTGCTGAAGTGACAAGATGATGGCAGCATTGTATCGTATTTGTATATCGAAGTTCATCAGTTAATATGAATTTTGTATGTAGACATGAAATTTGGCACAATAACAATGGAAGAAGTCTGGCAGACTGTAAAAACATGAAGAAGGATAAAGCAACTGAAACAGATGCCTTTCTGGCTGAGTTTGACCCTATAGTTTGGAAGGTGATTGGTAAGGATGTCTTGGCAATGGCAGAGGAATCAAGGCAATCAGCTGTTGTTCTTGAGGCCTTGAACGCCACACATTTCTTTCATTCAAAAAGAGGAAAATCCCACAAATGCTAGTAGATATTGGCGAATACCTCTACATGTAATACCTCTTCTAAAAGTATTGAGAAAGTCATTGCTAATGGGTTGAAGAATATCTTGTCTATAATATATGAGAAGCAGAGTGGTTTTATTAAAGGGAGGCTCCTTCAAGATAATTTATACTGGCCCAAGAACCAATGCATACTATTCAAACAAGCAAAGATCCAGGTGTGGTCGTGTAACTTGAAATGAACAAAGCCAGTGATAAAATAAATTGGCTTTTGATTCAAATATTTTGAAATCATTTGGCTTTTGCAAAAGCTCGGGTGTGTACAGGCCTAAATTTATTCAGTCATTTATGCAGTCTTGGTAAATGGATCCGCCACCATAACCTTTCAATCCACCAGAGGACTGAAACAAGTTTGCCCCTTGTCCCCTTATCTATTTATCATGATGGCAGATTCTTTGAAAAGGGCACCCAAGAATGCACAGGAAAGAATGGAAATTAAAGGTTTATCTTCTGAACCTAGTACGGAACCAGTAACACATTTTCTGTATGTGGATGACAATCTGCTCTTTAGTAAGCCCAGCACCCCAGAAGTAAAGAATTTAAGGTAGCTTTTGAAAACATAGGAAATAGCCTCAGGGCAGGAAATAAATAATGAAAAATCAGAGATTTTCTTTATAATGTTGGTAACAGAATTAAAGGAGCTATTCAGTGTTTGCTTTGATGTGATGAATGCACTTTCTCCACGAGGTATTTGGATATGACTTTGTGCACTGGAAAACTTTGAATAGCAGATTGGAAACAAGTCTTGATTAAAAGTCGAAATAGAATGAACTGTTGGAGTAATGCTTGGCTTACTTTGGGTAGAAGAGGACAACTTTTGAAGTCTGTTGTTTGTGCTCTTCCAATTTTTAAATTCATGCCTCTTGCAATGCCGATTGACCTTTTATAGCGGTGGTAAAAGGCACTCAAGTAATTTTTGTGGAAAGGCAAGAGGGAAGAAAGGGAGTTCACCTGCTCAGTTGGGACATAGTATGCAAAAGTAAGAATTATGGAGGACTAGGAATTAAAAACGGAACTGGTAAATCAACCCTTTAAACTTTTTTGGAGGATGTTAGAACATCCACATTTACTATGGTATCGGAAACTTGGCAAGTGACAACTCTTGTGATCCTCCAAGGAGAGATTTCTGAAGAATCAAGGGATCCCCAGTTTGGTCAGCCATCAAAAAAAGAAGTAATTTTATCAAGCAACACGTATTCTCGGAAAGAGATCGGAAAACAACAGATTTTAGGGATGATGCCTGGAATAATCATCCCCCATTCTCACAAGATGAAAACCTTCACCAAGCAAGAGAAGGGTTCCACAGAGTTAAAATGAACGAAGCGGCAACTTTTCTTGTTCAAAAAATTATTGAATGTAACATGGGTACCTACAATTTGCAAGATATAGAAACACCTAAATTTCTGGGCAGGAAATCTGAACGAGTAAAAGCAACAAATGCATAACACGCTGTTATAAAGAGGCCTAAGTCAAGGAGCTGGACCAGAGAAGATCAGGTGGGGATACTCTACTGAGGGGACGTATGCTGTCTAAGAGGGTTATAGTCCGCTCAACCAGAAAGTAGAAGTCTCTGGAGTTGATCTTATTGGTGTTCCACTATAATTTGGCCCAAAGTTGGGACTTTTGCCAGGATGGCGATAAAAAAACAAGATTTTGGGAACAAAAAACTTGATTAAAACAGGATATCGCGCCCTTTTCTGTTGTGCTCGATGCATGGAACCAAAATAGAGAACTCAAACATTTACAGATTTACTATCTATTGTCGCTTCAGTGATGCTATTTGGGATCTAGCTAAACTAAGTTCGTGAACACGTTAATTCATCCCAAGGAGGTTCTTTCTAGAGCTGGTGGAAAGAATGGATCAAGTAATGGAAAACGTTATTTAGGGAGTCACTCTTACCAACAGATAATGGAGTTATTGCCACGCTGAGTATGATGGCATGTTTGGCTGACCAGAAATGAATGCATTTTTTAAAGTAAAATTAGTAGTCCAAATGGGACGTGGACCAGGGTTGAGAGTAAATTATGCAAACACTAGGAGCTCATGGAACTTCAGAGGATGTAGGGATAAATGGCATGATAATTTCAATTTTGAGTAGCTGGGGAGTTCCTGTTAATCAAGGTCCCGATCCCAAACAGGGGAATTAGAAAAGAAGCAAATCTTTGGTCATCGTGAACTTTGATGGCGTTACAAACAACCACCTCGGAAAATCAGGTTGAGGGGGAACTACACGGAAAGCAAATGGTGAAATTATTTTGATTCATGTGTTGGGCTAGGGGAAATGTCTAACAACGAGATTGCATTCTTTATATATTCGTTGAAAATGACTTGCATCAATTGGATGTTGAAGGAGATTCCAGCTTGGTCATTGGGATCTGCAAAGGCAATTGGCCAGTAGCGAGGTAGAAATTATACCAGATGCTAGAACATTTCCGTTGAGAGCTTGGTTTGCATTATACCAATTCAACATGTAAAAAGAGATCTGAGCCAACTTGTACTTGTAGATGCTTCGACAAATATCGGAGTGATTCTGGAATCAAAACTACGTTGAAAATTGGCATGAGAATGACGGAACAAGAATTGAACTTGAAGAATTTGAATCCTACTTTATTTAGAATATATAATTCTGTTTTGGGCTGTAAACTTCGTGTATTAATCTTGGTTTGTAATTCAGACTAGCTTGGAGAGTGCCAATAGCTATTATATATATATTTTTCCATTTTGTAGAAATTCTTTCAAACTTTAGTTAGCGTTTTATTTCGAACGGAATATTAATCATTTTATGTTAGAACTTATCATAAACATGTTTTATGGTTGCAAAACGTGTAATTTGTTTTATTTATCAATTTTCAATATCAATTTTAGAAAACAATATGTTAAATTAGCATAACTGAAAATGAACCTTGCTTTATTATGATAACACTTCTATTATTATTTAAATTTAAGTGAATATTTACATTTTGGGCATTGTTAATTTGTTTTATGTTTTATATTTTATTAAAGTTATTTTATATTAATTATTATTTATGTTGATATTTTTTGATACTATATATTTATTATTTATGTAGATATTTTTTAATTTTAATTTATTATTTATTATTTATGTGGATATTTTTTTATGATTGTTTTATAAATTGAAAATGTTTATATAATTATAAATATGATAACATTGATATTTTTCACTAAAAACTAAATTTAAGGAGAATTTTTGGTGCAATAAAGAATTAGAGAATAAAAGAAAACTAAGATACTATAAGGAGGTGGTTAACCTTAATCTTGAAGATAAAAAAATCTCTCTATTTTGTTTTGATTAGCGTAAGGATTATTGATATCGCTAAAATAATAATTAATTCTCATGAGCTACATTGTAACGTACCCAACCCCCTCGGCCACATCACTACTAAAATGGCTCAATACAAATTTCTAATACCAATTTAAAATGCAAAAATAATACACAACATGCCTTTCAATCTCATTCAACTGTCCATACTAAATAAAAACATAATTACAACTATTCTAAATGTGAACAAAAACAACTAAGTGCGGGTAGCATAACTCTACCGCAAAATGTAGATTTATATACATCAATTCTATTTACAACAAGTAACATTTAATTAAATAACTTATAGTAAATTGCACAACTATATTAGCATTATACATGCATAAACACAACAAATAACAACACTTATATTATAAAATGTGCAACCCGTTGCAAAGGAGAGACGTTCCTCCCAATTGTAGCTTTGTTATTCCAGTTTTTAGCAAGAGACCCCCGAGTTGGGGCTATGAATTCATAAGAGACGGTGGTCCCTAAGGTTGGCTAATGTCCCCCTCTCATAGTAAAATCTTAGCTAATTCTATTCTACTAGCTCTCTTCCCATCAACCTGCACAACCCAAGGGATGGGATCCCCCTTCACTACTTACAGTCCCTCGGGGCTTTCCACTCCTCTCCAGGGCTTCCAACACAGGTTAGACATGAGTTCTACTTGTTGGGACTAAGTGAATTCTACATCTGCAACACCAATTCGCCCAACAACCAAAACACATGTTTCTTCGACGAATTTCGAACAACTCGTTACTTCCAGGCACACAGTATCTTTCTCCACGAGATTACAGCTCCAAAAAGAAGCCAAACATGCCTACAACAACAACCTACAAGCTTTGGCAATCAAAACTCTATTGCTAGCCATAAAACTCCATGTAAAAACAACACTTCATGAAAAAATGCGAATGCATAATTGTAGTCTTCTACCCATACATATTTCCTCCATTTCTCTTGCTTGCTTGACTTGCACTCTTCCCCAAGTTGATTGCAATCAATCCCCATGCTCTCAATAACTATGGGAAGTGGTTCTCACACCAAGCCTCTTACATGAATTCAATGATTAGGCTCTAGAACACTCAACAACTAATGGAAAGTTCATGGAAAGGATAATTGAGAGAAAAATAACAAATGGGTTTTGGTTTAACAGATATGGGTAACTCTCCCCCTTGGACCCATACCCTCTTTTTGTTGATTTTTTAATATGATAGGTTAAGCATGAAGTTTATTCCATTTTTCATTTAACCATAACCATAAATGCTGCAACAACCAAGATCACAAGAAGAAGCATCATGCACAAGAATACAAAATGTATCCTGGGAAACCCTCATCAACAAGGGAAAAAAACCCAGCCAAATCCTTTGCTATATTCTTCAAGAGAAATACCTTCACCACCAAGAAAGATCTAGCACACAAGAGGGTGCTCAAACCCTAGAACTCTAGCGCCCAAGAGAGGTGCACACCTTTTACCAAAGAAGTGTACTTGATGAAATTTCCAAACTCACAAGAAAGATATGATTCCACAATGGGGAATTTCCCTTTACTTATATTAGACTTGTCCTATCAACTGAAGTGTCTATTGGCTCAGCATGGCCGACCTCTCTAAGACATATTATTATTATTATTATACTTAATATTATCCATATTAATTATCTTTTACATTTATTATTAATCACATTAAGGTAGGGCCGACTTGTACCCTTTATATTACAATTTAAGGTTATAGGCAGGTCTGACTCTTGAATAATATATAACAAATGATCTGATACACCCACTAGTGCTCATCCACTAGGGGCACATCCATAGGGATGTCATATCTTTGGTTCACTACATTACATAGAAGAACCGAATCTTCACACGTTCACCTGTGCTCGTCCACAGGCACGTCCACTCTATAGATCTTCTTTCTCACTGCCTCACACAGAATAATCATCTGGAGTCTTCTCGTCAACTCTGCTTCTTAGAGGAGGCTAATACATCATCTTCATTTCTGTTCACATGACGATGCACCCAACACTTTGGGATTTCACACGTTCACCTTGTGCTCA
>CBVK0101893257.1:0-10224 GCA_900067695.1 Picea abies
GATCACGTTCACCTGTGCTCATTCACAGGCACGTCCACTTTACAAATCTTCTTTCCCACTGCATTACATAGGAGAGTCATCTGGAGTTTCTCATCAACTCTCTGCTCAAAGGAGGCTAATACATCATCTTCATTTCTGTCTCATGACCATGCACCCAACACTTTGGGATTTCACACGTTCACCTTGTGCTCAGCCACAGGCATATCTAACTCAACAGATCACCTTTCCCACTGGATAATCATCTGGAGTTCTTCTCACTCTTTGAATGGAGGAGGCAATCTCTACGTTCCTAGCTCCGTCTCAGGTAGGAACCACGTACCCTTTTTAGGGGCTTTCTCAATTTTGTGGGTATGCTTCTCACATGGCTTCTTCGTGCTCCCATGTAGCGTCTTCAGGACCGTAACATGTCCATTGAACCTTTACCCAACCGATAGCTTTGTTTCCGGGCACTTTGACTTTTCGGTCCAAGATGCACATTGGTTCCACCCGGAAATCCCCTTCGTGTTGCACCTGGATCACATTCTAATCAATCACATGATTAGGGACAGGTACATACCTTTTTAATAAGGACACATGGACCATGTTATGAATTCTCATGGATGCAGGTAATGCTACCATGTATGCAACTGGTCCTATCTTTTCTAAGACCTCAAAAGACCCACAATATTTCATTGCCTACTTTGGGAAACTTCCTAGTTTCAACAAGTTTTTCTTGGATTTAAATTTTAAAAGCACATGCTCTCCCACTTTGAATTCTCTATTTGTTCTCTTTTTTATTGGCATAGCTCTTACGTCGATGTTGTGCAACTTTCAAATTTTGGCTGATCTTTATCATTTGTTTTTCCATTTCCTTTAACAACTCGGGCCGAATCACGACTCTATCTGCTGGGTTATTCCAACTTACTAGTGTGTTGCATTTTTTGCCATACAATGCTTCACACGAACTCATCTTCATTGATTCCCGATACCCATTGTTGTATGCAAACTCAACTAAATGGATATAGTCCTCCCACTTAGAAAACTTGTCCATTTCATACATTCTCAACATATCTTCAATTATCCGATTAATTATTTATGTCTATCCATCATCCTCTGGATGATATGATGTATTGAAATTTAAATGTGTCCTGAATCCCTTAAACAACCCCTTCCAATAATTAGAAGTGAACTTGGGATCTCGATCCAACACTATTGCCTTATGCACACTATGTAGCCTAACAATTTCTCTCATATAAATTTATGCAATATTGGTTGCATTATGAGTTACTTTCAAATGAATGAAATGGGAAACCTTTGTAAGCTTGTCCACCACTACCATGATGAAATCATGTTTCTTTGTTATCCTAGGCAATTTAGTAATGAAATCGATAATAACAAGTTCCCATTTCCATTCAAGAATGGGCAATGGTTGTAGCAATCCCGCTGGATGTTTGTGCTTCAACCTTTACCTTTTGACATTCCATGCATCTAGCTAAATAATCAGTGACATATTTCTTCATACCAGGCCAAAAATATTGGCCTCTTACATCTCTAATAGTTTTCTGATATCTTGGATGTCCAACGTATGACACATTATGCATATCCTTTAAAATTGAAATTTTCAATTCTTGAGAATTGGGAACATAAACTTTGTTCTGAAATAAGAAAATTCCATCCTCTTCTAGCTTGTAATCCTGATATCTCTATTGTGTATCATTATGTTGTAAGCCTTCCTTAACCCGCACAATGCTGGTTCGCTGTTACAGCTTATAGAATTCTAACTTTTAAATTTGTCATGTACATACTAATGGCTATACCATGCATTTTATGAATCCTTTTTTTTAGTGAATCAACCACCTTGTTCTCTTTTCATTTTATGTGTTTTATGTCAAATTTATATTCACTGATAATTCCATCCATCTGGTTTGTCTAATGTTTAGTGTTGGTTGTTCAAACAAATATTTCAGACCACTATGGTCTATCCTCAATTCAAATTTTCTGCTCAAAAGGTAATGCATCCACATTCTTAAGACATGTACTATGGATGTCAACTCTAAGTCACGTGTGACAAAATTTATTTCATGTTCCTTCAAATTTCTAGACTCATAAAAAATTACATGTCCATTTTGCATAACGACTTCACTGAGCCCTTCCTTGCATGCATTTGTGCACACAACAAAATCCTCATCTGGATCAGCAACTTTCAAAATAGGTGCACTGGTTAGCAAATCCTTTAAGAACTGGAAATTTTATCCACACTTGGCACTCTATTCAAACTTTACCCCATTTTTTTGTGAAGATGTTATTGGGTGTGCAATTTTGGAGAATCCCACAATGAATCTCCTGTAATACCCAGCTAGACACATGAATGATCTAACTTCTAAAATGTTTGTTGGTGCTGACCAACTCTTGATTTCTTCAATCTTTTCTGAATCCACTACTATGCCATCGTCTGAAATGATGTGACCCAAATAATGGATCAGCTTTTGATAGAAAGTACATTTACTCAATTTCGCATACAATTGGTGCTCTCTCAACACTTGTAGCACCATCCTCAAATGTTGCTCGTGCTCTTCATCTGTCTTGGAATAGATAAGAATATCATCCAAAAATACAATGACAAACTTGCTAGGAAATCCATGAACGCCCCATTCATCAGACACATAAATGTAGTTGATGCATTTGTCAACCCAAAATACACCACCATAAATTCGCAGTGTCCATACCTTGTCCTAAAGCTTGTTTTGCTAGTGTCATCTTTTTTGATTCTCACTCAATGATAACTTGACATCAAGTCAATCTTGGAGAATATCTTTGCTCCCTTCAGTTGATTAAAGAGATCATCAATCCTTGGCAAAGGATATTTATTCTTGACTGTAACCTTGTTCAACTGTCTGAAGTCAATACATAACCTCAACGTTCCATCTTTCTTCTTGACAAAAAGAACCGGGCACCCCAAGGAGAAACACTTGGGCGTATGTACCATTTCTTTAACAACTCTTCTAGTTGCAGTTGCAACTCTTTTAGCTCTGGCGTGCTCATTCTGTAGAGAGTCTTAGATACTGGGGCATCTCCAGGCATTAAGTCAATCGAGAAATCTATATCCCTCTTTGGTGGCAATCTTGGAAAATCCTCAAACACATCTTTATACTCTTTCAAGACTAAATAATCTTCAATACTTGGTTCCTTATCCTTCATTGGCTCTTCCATATAAGCCTTGGAATACCTTACCATATATGTCTTGATATATATAGGCCTTGGAATACCTTACATTGTCCTTGAATTCCCTTCTTTATCAAGACATGTGAAAACCTTGTTATAACAATCTAAAACAACATAATGATTTTCTAGCCAATCCATACCAATCAAGCAGTCATAAGACCCAAACAATATGATGTTCAAATCCGCTTTAGTGTTAGTTCCACTCATGTTTAGAGGTAATTCTTTAACAAACTCATTAATTCTTCTCTTGGTTCCAATAGCTAATTGAACTAACCAAGAATTTTCATGCTTACATTTATTCAATTTAAATCTTTCAACTAGCTTTGATTCTATATAGCTATGACTAGCTCTGGAATCAATTAAAATAGTTATGGGATGGTTATGAATCTTACCTTCTACTTCAATCATGTGAGATTGATAGTCTTCTTGTTTATTGTCCAAGGATGCATAGATCCTTGACATGCTTTTTGCCACATCCTCTACTGTCTATTCTTGCTTGATTTTATGCAAGGTCTTCATCTTATATCCTCGGTGAAGACAATCTTTATACATGTGATCTCCTTCATACCCCCAGCACTTTATAGGTTGTTGTCTTGCCTGTTTCCCAAGGACTCTGTCATTTTTTGATCACCTTGAGATGATTTTCCTTGTTGATATGATTGAGATCTATTTCTTATGAAAGATGGCTTAAATATTTCTTCCTTTTATCCATCTTGTCTTTCTTCTTGTCATGCCAAGCCTTTTTGAAAGCTGACCTTTCTCTGTTCTGCTCAAACAAATACTTAGCCTTTCTTATGGTTTCTTCTAAATTCTTGGGCTCATCAAATTGAATTTTATCCTTGTAAAATAATGATAGTCCACTTAGGAACTTATGAATTTTGACCTTCTCATCTATGATGAAACTCACATACTTGAGAAGTCCCAAGAACTTTCTTTCATATTCATCTGTGGTTATGTTCCCAAGTTTGAGTTCAAAGAACTCTTCCATCTTCTTGTCGTAGTATTGCTCCGACAAGTACTTTTGCTAAAAATGTTTCTTGAACTACTTCCAAGAAGTTCTTTTCTCATGAAGGTGCTTAAATTGCTTCAGTCGGTCCCACCACATAGATGCCTTTCCTTGAAGGCGGTAGGATTCAATTCTGGCTTCTGCATTTGATAAGTAGTTATGCAACTGAAAATATTTTCTCATTCCCAGTAACCATGCTTTTGCATCTTCTCCTTTTTTGTTCTCTCCATCAAATGATGGTGGTTTGATTTTCCTGAGTTCTCCTTGTAAGCTATCTGACCCATGTCTCCTTCTCTGATGCCTGATAAGAGATATACTTGGGTTGCTTGCCGAATTTGAACATGCACATGTTTTTCTGGTCGAGTGTCGTGGGGAATGATGATATTGATACCTGCTAATACTCCTGGATCATCTAGATCTTCCATGATCATCCCTCCTATCATGATACCTATCCACTTCCACATGCCTAGAACTAGTTTCTTTCCTTGTGCCTGAATCTTTGTTGACTTGCTTCTGCAACATATTCAGGCTTTGGAGTATCTCTTCTTGAGCTTTCATAATCCTTTCATTATCAGCTCTATAGATCAACACTTCTTTTTCCAGGCTTCTCATAGTTACAGGCTCCCACATGTCTCTTCTTCCATTATACTCAGTCTCAACATTACCCATGCTGACATGCATACCTCTAATTTCTTCTTCATGGCTGCAAGATCCATGAGAATCCTCCATATCTCTGTTGATTTTTCATAAGTTAGGTTAAGCATAAAGTTCATTCCATTTTATCATTTAACTTAACCATAGACAATAATGTTGCAGCAATCGAGATCACAAGAAGAAATACCATGCACAAGAACACAAGAAGTATTTTGGGAAACCCTTCTCAACAAGGGAAAAAAACCCAGCCAAATCATTTGCTATATTCTTCAAGAACCACCAAGAAAGACCTAGCACACAAGAGGGTGCTCAAGCCCTAGAAGACTAGCGCCCAAGAGAGGTGCGCACCTTTTTCCAAGTAGATGTATTTGCTGAAATTTCCAAACTCACAAGAAAGATATGATTCCACAATGGGGAATCATCCCTTACTTATATTAGACTTGTCCTATCAACAAAAGTGTCTATTGTCTCAACATGACCGACCTCTCTAAGTCACATTATACTTATAATAATAATAATAATAATAATTATTATTATAATTAATATTAACCATATTAATTATCTTTTACATTTATTATTAATTACATTAAGGTGGGGCCAACCTGTACCGTTTACATAACAATTAGGGTTACAGGCATGTCTGACTCTTGAACAACATATAACAAAGGATCTAATACACCCACTAGTGCTCATCCACTAGGGGCACATCCATAAGGATGCCATAGCTCTGGCTCACTGCATTACACAAAAGAACCAGATCTACACACGTTCACATGTGCTCATCCACAGAGACGTCCACTCTACATATCTTCTTTCCCACTGCCTCACACAGGAGGATCATCTGGAGTTTTCTTGTCAACTCTGCTGCTCAGAGGAGGCTAACACATCATCTTCATTTCTATTCACATGACGATGCACCCAACACTTTGGGATTTCACACGTTCACTTTGTGCTCAGCCACAGGCACGCCCAAATAATCATATCGCCTTTCCCACTAGATAATCATCTGGAGTTATTCTCACTCTCTGAATGGAGGAGGTCATCTCTACGTTCCTAGCTCTGTTTCAGTCAGGAACCATGTACCCTTCTTAGGGGCTTTCTCTCAGGTTTGTAAGTTGAGAGAAAGATTTCACATAGCTGCAATGATCCACACCTCACATGTTTGTAAGCTGGAGAATGTCTCACATAGCTGCATTCATCAACAATCTCTAGTTCTCATGTAAGAATTAAGGTATGCTTTTCTGTATCTCTAGTTCTGCAAGAATGTGCATGCAATAATTGTTGTTAGAATTAAGCATATTGCAAATTGTTTGTTATTTGATTACAGGTTATTTTTCATATCAATTTATGAATAAAACAATGGCCCAAGTCAAAATATGATTCCTTAAACACATTATTCTCCCAAAATATCTCCAACAGATGTACTCATGCCTCATTTTGAGTTATGAGAGGAAAGTTACAACATCCACATGGTGCAATTTCCACTTTCTTGCTGCTTCAGAATTACTTTATTAAATTCTGAGAAAATTTTAGAACCCATTTCAAAATTATGGGTGGACATACGTCTTCTCCTCCTCAAGTCCTTTCCAACAACTATTCGTTCGCTCAAATACGAGCTCCGAGATGAAAGTTATGGCCCGAAGAAGTTTTAACTGTTTTCCCTAATTTATCCTTGTATGTTACATGTATTTTATTCCTCTCCCAACACATTTTTACATACCTTTATCCATAATCTGGCTCCATGTATTTATTCTATTGTTTGTAATCTTTCCATCAACTGCTCTTGTGCCTCAAACGAACTTTCGAGCAATGAGTTATGCCCTTCAGAAGAAATTTGGTGCTGTAATTTTACCCTTACTGTTTTGGTTGTAACTTTATCGTATGAGCTCTGTTTTGCGAACAATTTAGCTTGTTGGATAGTTATTTCCGAGCTCTTCTATTTGAGCTACAAACATTAATAAATTCATTTAGGCCTTCAAACTTTCCCTGCAAGTTAGTGACCTTTAAAAATATGTAAAATTTGGAAAATTTCATACAAAATTGATTGTCACATTGTGTTAATAGCCTTTAAATTTGAGTCATCGATCTCAAATCTAGACCGTTGGTTTTCTTCCTTTGCAAAACACCGAAAATAGATCTTGGTCGTTGATTTAATCTATAGAGTTTCTAAGGTACTTGCACAAAATATCTAACTAACAATGAAACAGACACAACTTGCAATGGTGGATGAAGAGAGAAGACAAAAATGGGAGAAAAGAATGAAATGAATTTCTATTATTTGAGCAAGAGAATGTTACAATACAAATGATATACTTTGTATGACACAACTAACTCTCCATATTATCCAAGCTAATGCACATTAGGAGTGTTCTAGAGAGATGTGACACACTGGTAGTCACTAGAGTCAACGATCACCTAGTCCTAGTCAACTGGCCATGCGGTCGTAAGTTAACTAGCTAAACCATAGTGAAATGAGGATGATATCACTCACACACATGGAATATGCTTTATTGGTGATGATCCCAATGCAAGTGCGCATTCATGGTGATGATCCTGAGGTTAGCATGCAACACTTGGTGATAAAGCGAAGGTTGACATGTAACACTTCACTCAACTAGTCTAACTGAAAGGTAACTGAGGATTCACTGGAGCGTATGTGGCACCCTTGTCTAGGGGAGAATATCCTCAATGGGGGGAGAATATCTTAGATTAAGGGACCCTCAACATAGCCAAATAAATTTAGGAAAATAAAATGAAAGGAAAATCCTAGGTGTGTGTAATATCTCCAACATAATCAACCTTTCAAATGGCCGAAACCTTATGAAATTTTAAATTTATCAAGGTTACTCTCGACCGCTCATCTCGTGATCAAACACGATCTCGACCGTCGATTTAACAAACTCCATGTAACTCCACAACAACCATTAAAATGCGAAATCCGACCTTGTGGGTCAAATTGAACTCTGAACCTAGTCGATTGACGCCATTAAGCACCTCAAACATTACTAGGTAATTCAAAACTTGATTTTGCCCATGAATTTGGGGATCCCACTCTAATTTTTCTTTTTTTCCCCCAAATTCATTAAATGGTACACAATGTAAAGTAAGCCGGTAGAAGCTGTGTATGTATATAACGATCAAAGTTTGTTTTTACAAAATGGTTGTCCGAAGACCAAAATATCAAAAAATTGAAGCTCCTGGCTTCTAAAAAATGAAATCACTAATGATGTTCATGATAGCACACTAATGTCCTAGCAACTCTGTGGAGAAGTCGGCCCATAGAGGCAGAGACTCCCATGGTGTGACGCTGATCGCGTCGGGGAATCTCCTCCAGAGTCATATCTGGAACGTCGACCATCAGACCCTCTAAGTTCTGCTCCACTTTTAGATAGTCCTCGGCGTACTGTGGAACTTCTACTGCTGCCTCTCCTCGACGTTGGACAAGAGAACTACCAGCAGGTCTATAAGCCCCAACGTCTGTGTTATCAATAAAAATTTGGTGTTAGTCTTCAGATAAATCTATAAAAACAAAAACATTTAAATATGTTAAAAAATACAAAAACATTTAAAAAGATAAAATTGGTGTGCTTCTTACCGAGGTCTCCCCACTATGCATCCTCAGGTAGTGCAAGGTCAGGATCACCGCGGAAATCCAAGCTAGCGTATGCATAATCTTCTACCATCAGCACCTGGCCTTGAAGCCAGTCAAAGAAGAGATCGTCATACCTGACGATCGGTCCAGCCACATGTCGGGCCATAAGTTGGCACCATCATAACATCCGTGGATCCCTGGGACCCAGAAAGTGCCACTCAACCTGAAGTCTAAACACAGGGACCCTCTCACAGAAGAAGGACACCAACAATGATCCATACCCGAACTTTTTTAGATCTCCACGCCTGCATTTGGTCAGTTGTTTTTTAAGACTGCGTAAAACTGCATCAGCCCAGTTGAATACCCGGGGCTCAGTACACTCGATGGCATACTGAAAATAGCTCTGCAGAGCCATACGTGGGGTAGCATTTCCTGCCATCCGAGCGATAGTGAAGAGAATGGTACGGAGAGTTATATCAGTCACTCCCCAAATGGCCACTTTCCCTTTCTGTCGTTCATCCTCAGGCACGCAGTGCTGCCTGCAATACTCACTCATTTTTAAACCACCCCTTCGGCTACCGGTCAAACTGACATAGGACCCTCGCCTGGATAGCCCAGTCAAGAAATATATGTCCTCAATGTCGATAGTCAATGTGTGAGCCCCGACATTAAAAACCTGCTGGTCCGGATCCCACATCCGGACTAAGTGTTCCAGCAATCGAACTTGGGCTCTCATGCCCGGGATGCGGAAATACTTCAAGAGACCGCAATATCTTAAGGCAGCAATGGTCGGAGGGTGATTTTAGGTGTTTGTATTATCTTCCTCGTGTTCCCGTTCTCTCCATTCGAGCACCATTATGATGGTTATAAACCTGCATGGGGAACATATGAAGATGGTTAAAACTCTCTTTCATGAAATAAACCTTTTTTATTGGCTAAACATTACAAAATTTTTTGAACTTTGCGCTGTTCACAGGTGACCTATGGCACACAGTGCGAACTTCTCGCATGCTGCCTTAGGCCCGCCTGCGAGAATGAGGCATTCTCGCAGGTCCCGTATGGGTAGCCTGCGAGAATCCCTCTACACGCATAGGGTTTCAAAAATTAACTCAAAACTTGAAATTTAACCAATGAAATCATGAATTTGAACCATGAAAAGATAAAGAATGGAGAGCTTACCAAAACACCGCAGATGACTCGAGGAATGATGGCCCGAAGCTCCCGAAATTCGACGATGAAGGTAGAAGGTAAAATGGAAGTTTTTGCACTCAAAAGGTAAAAGGGTAAAATGATATGGTAAAATGTGTTATGGGTTTGTTTTAATTACTTTTTTACTATGTCAAAAGTGGATTTTTTATATTTATTCATTATTTAACCCTAATTGCTAGTGAGAAAATGAGTGAAGTGCATTGCAGGTATGAAACATGGAGGGTCATGGACGATTTTTCTATGGTGTGGTATATTGTTGATTATTTTCTATGGTTTTGACTTAAAACCTCGAGCGCCTTTTGTCTGTTTTTGCGCTTGTGAAAAACATAAGAACGTGATCGAGTGTCATTTTATCTCTTTTCCGGGCTCGCTGTGGTTACACGAAAAAAGAACCCCCCTGGAGTTAACTTTAAGCTCTTTTCAGACTCTCTAAACAGGAAAAGATTGCCGAGTGACCTTGCTATTCTCACGCTCGATAAAGTATTTGAAGTATGCGTCCTTCGAGCGATAGTTTAACCATTTTTCGGTCTCGTTGAACTATAGTACGAAAAAGGCACTGAGA
>CBVK0101893258.1:0-12320 GCA_900067695.1 Picea abies
TATGGGAATGCCTACCTCAGGACTTGGTATACATGATATTCTGCCGATGCTTGGATGTTTTCAGGTTTCCGATTAGATGCGCTCTTGGTTCTTGACACACACATGCAACTTACAAAGTCTAACGACTGTCACTGATTCCACTCTCAGACTTTGGGGGGCATTTTGTTATCTACAATTTTGGTTATCATGATGATGCTATGATAATGTTATGATAATGGAAAATCAAGCTCTTCACTAAGAATACTTTCTTGAGAAAAGTTACATTTGTCTTCTTCCAGAAATCATACTTTTAAAGGATGTTCGCAGGCTACCTATATATCTGCCTGCGAGAATGCCTAATTCTCGCAGGCTGCATTTAGCTGGAGCGCGAACAGTTCGCACTGTACCTAATAGACAGGCTGCGAACATCTTCTTAAGGAAGGAAAAGATAAAAATATTGAATCTTCTAGAAACATGAGTTGGCTTCGAATGGTTGTTCAGGTGATGGCATTCCAGATATATTGGGATCATTTCCTATCCAAGTAACTAAATTATCTTCTCCTATATATTGAGGAGATTGCTCATAGTAAGGGTTAAGCAAAGAAGGAGCAAGCTAGCAAGAGATTGATTGGAGAACTAGTGCAAGACTGTATGGAGGACTGATGCTACAACATGGAGAGACAACAACAAGGTCATCAAAAGTGGTTGATTTTCTTCATGCATGAGCAAGTGTGTGTGTCAGAGCTAGGAGCCATCAAAAGGAGACCTACGACATCAAGGCTTAGGTTGTAAGTTTCACTTTCAATTAATTCAATATAGTAATATGTCCCTTTCCCATAAAGATGATGTCACTTTATTACATAATTCATTGATCATATGTATAGACTAGCTATTGAATATATTAATCTGCCTTTACCCTGATTGGTTTGTACTGTCATGATCTGAACGGTGCAAGAGCATTGGAGCAAATCTTGGAACAACAGAGACACAAGGAAAGCATCCATAAGGTATGTCCATAATCTATTATCTCTTAGTTCATTCAATAGGCTAGATCTAGGTAAAGTGTATTATTCTGTCATGATTTGTTTTAGATCCAGGTGGATCTAGGGAGATCGGTTCGTGTCCGCACTTACGGATTTATCCTGAAACACCAGGTATATTCCTCGTTGACTCATACTCGGTGATATCCTGATTTAAAATCCATCTTAGTGAAGTACTTCACATGTTGCAACTAGTCCAACAAATAATTGATCCTAGGCAGAGGGTACCGATTCTTTAGTGTAATATTGTTCAATTCCCTGTAATCAATACACATTATACAAGTCCCATACTTCTTGGGAAAAATTATGATGGGTGACCCACAAGATGAGGTACTTGGTTGAATCACACCCTGCTCCAATAACTGCTACAACTACTTCTTTACTTCATTTTCTTTCAAAACAAACTATCTATACAACCCAATATTCGATAACGGGGAGTTTGGAAATAATTGGATTTTGTGCTCCACTTCCCTCTTAAGTGGTATCCCTTTAGGCTCTTGAAACACTCCCCTGTATGCCTTTAGCAACTCCTCCAATTCATGTTTTTCCTCTTTAGTACACCCTTCAAGGGAGGTATTTACGTTTAATGACTCTTCACCAGAACGATTTTCCCTTAGGAAAAGTAAAACATATTTCTTGCTAGAACTGATCAATTTATTAGCTTGATTGGCACTTACTAGTGAAAATTTTCATTTGTCTTTGTGTACGTTGATGATAAAGGATTTTCCATTCTTGATGAGGAGGTACTAGTTGGATCTACGAATAAAGATGACATCCCTAATATACATGTAGGGGATTCTAAACACTACTCCAAATACATCTAGTTGTACTATCTAAAATTCTACTTCATTTATAAAATCAACATTACAACAAATTTAATCTTGCACTGCTTTGTTACCTTGATCATTGCATCCTTTTTTACCCAGCCCAATGGATATGGGTTAGGATGATCATGAACCTCCAATCCAAGCTTGTTGACCAGATTCATTTCTATGAGATTATCCCGTGAATTAGAGTTGAACATAGAATCTATCTTGGTCTTCTTGACCTGAATCTTTATGTGGAAGAGATTTCTCATCTCCTTCTCTTCCTAGTGATGAAGGGCACTCAAATTCACCTCCTTCTGAACAGTTGTGAAGACAATATTTTCATCCACATCAAAGCTAATTTTAACATGATTTCTTGAATCTATGGCTAAAAGGTTCTTTTTCTTTCCATCCTTCTTATGGTTCTTTGGGTTCAGCTCTAGATATAGTTTCCAACACTTTTCCTCAATGTGGCCATCAATTTTACAATGGTTGCAATGCTTGTTAGGATCTTTTCACTAATGTGTAGTGGTTGTTGTCTTCTTATGTTTTCCCCCTTTCCACTTCTTCTTCCCCTCCTTGGAAACTCCCTAGTGCTCTTTCTTCTTAGAACCACTTGGTTGCCCCTTCTTTTGGCTTATGTTTTCCAGGTATTGTGCCTATATACATGCCTAATCTATTTTCCTTGGCTTGAAGAGAATCACCTTCTTTCATTGACGACTTTGTAAAAACCCCATATACTTGAGGAGTACATCTCGGTTCTTGGGAGATATACCCAACAAGTTTTCCTTCTTTCTGAACTTAGTGGTGTACTCCCGTACACTCTTCCCGTGCCTCTTCCTAAAGTAGTGCCACTGGATCCATTGGTACTCTACATAATTGATAGGGTAGAATTCAAGGATTTACTCTTGCAACTCAAAGCTTGCAGGGTTGATAAATCGAAGGAGGAGAAACAAATGGTTCTCACCATTCTTTCCAAGCTTGGTCCTGAATTCTCAGTATTTATATCTACATTCCATACTATCAGATTTGCCTCTAGAGCCACCTGGAAGATGCCTTCTCTTGAGGGCTTTATCGAATCCCTAACATAAGAGAAAAACAAGCTCATCAACATGGGCATAATCAAAGGCCCAAGGGCGCATGCACTCACTGTGCATGATGGAAAAAAAAATATCAGAAATATGAAGATAAAGATAAGTGGAAATGTCATGCACATACAAAGAAAGAATGGTACACAACCCTTCACCGATGCCTCCGGATCCAAAGGAGAAAAGGAAAGAAAAGGAGAGAAATGCACGTACTGTCACAAAGGATTCCATTCAGAATCCACATGCATGCAAAAAAGAATAGATATGATGTCTTAGATACTTCAAAAAAAGAACCTTGGAGATCGCATCCCTGAGGGTGCAAAGAAGAAGAAGCTAGAAGATCTGAATTCCAAGAAAGGCAATTCTAGTCTAGATTGTATACATTTTTTGAATTCATTGAACCTGATTCTGATTTACTGCTTACTCATGCTAATGAAAGTAGTAGGATATGGCACGAAAGGTTTGGACATTTGAATTTTAGATACATGAAACAAATTAGCAAGCACAAATTAATTGATGGTCTACCAGACATCCATTTCTCCAAGGGATTATGTGAGGGATGGGTTCTCGAGAAACACCCTCAAGAGAAATTCGACAAAGGAAAGTCTCAGCGAGCTTCTGCACCTTTAGATCTGATCCATAGTGACCTTATGGGTCCTTTTCCTCATACATCCATCAACAAAGTGAGGTTTTTTCTCATCTTTGTTGATGATTTCTCACGTTTTACTTGGATCTACTTTCTTAGGAAAACATCCGAGGTCTCTCAACACCTCAAATATTTCAAAGCCTTGGTTGAGACACAGTCCGGAAAAAAGATGAAAGTCCTATGACTTGATAACGGGGGAGAGTATGTGAATCATGAGATCCATAATAGTTTCCACGAGGAAGGGATTCAGTTGCAACACACAGTTCCCTATACTCCGCAGCAAAACATAGTTGCTGAGAAGAAAAACTGATCTCTAAAGGAGATGTCATCTTTCATGTTGCATGGAAAGTCACTACCACAGAGACTATGGGCCGAAACACTTAACTATGCAACATACATCCAAAACAGATCTCCCCATAGATCTGTCAAGGATAAGACCCCCTGTTAGCGTCAGAAGTCACTCCTGGATTGCAACAGAAACAGATCCCAATGCCCATCAGTTTATGTCATGAATAATTTAATGGGGTGGTCGAATGGATAGAGACCCAAGAGGGTATCACTTTAACTCAGGAAACCAAGCGTGGTATGTAAAAAACAGAAGAGGTCTTGATCTAACTTCCGTCAGTGGGTTGATTATAAAATGAGCAGATGGAAGACTTTGTAGGAGGAGTGAGCAAAACTGACTCTGGCATCAGGCCTTTCGGCAGCTTGAGGAGGAACAAATCAAAATACAAGATCCTCTTGGTTCAGAGTTTCAAAGGAACTGAAAGGTGATTCGACTGGATCTTCCAATTCCAAATCATTCAGCGCTGAGAAAATACGAGAACTGATGAGAAAAAAAAATGCAACTATTATAGTGAACCAACCTACATCATCCTATAATAATGTAACTCGACTGAATCCTCCAATTCCGAGCTGTTCTAACACAGTGTTAACAAAGAGATGGAAAGAGGATGGAATTCATAAGGCAAGAAGTCTCAAGTGTCAATACATAACCAGAACAACTAGTGCTTCATCAAACTTTACAATCGAGAGCCTAGCTCAACCATTGACCCTTACAAAAATGGCAAAGCTGCCTACATATACTCACAAAAAAACAACAACAGTAAAAACGAGACATTGCATTAAAAACATTGCGTTTGCATGTCTATTGGTAGTCTGCGTATGCAGACTCTGAATGATCGTGCAGTTATGACAGACACAATCAGACTCCTGATAATCCTACGGATGAATCGACATGCCTTTAATCCTTTGCCAAACTTTCCATTAATAGTGGATATGATGTCTAACCACCTCCAAAAACTTCAATAACTTCTTTCTTGGGATCGAGAACGACCCGACCAACTCTGCATTCTTGGGACGTGAAGGTCTTCTCACAGTTCTACCTGGATTGGCTGAATGGTCTAATGGAAGAGGCGTGGAGGCTGGTGCGAAGACTGGGGCACACGATTGGAAGTGGTAGATGAGTGGTGACCAGGCAGGGATGAAGGGAAACAACAAATGAGGAGGTGACGAGGACATGATTGATCCAGGGAGGACACATCACTTATGGCGGGACAACGTGGATGGGAGTGAGACATATGTCGGAGGACGAGGAGGAGTGAAAGGAAGTGGGACATGTCATGTGGACAAGTGGAGAACATATGGCAGGGGAGAAGATGGCATAGGAGGTGACACGATAGGAGGGGGGCCCCATGACCCCCCCCCCTATTAAAGGCAAAATGGCAAAGGGGGTCCAGAATCGCTTGAGTGCCATTGATTTGGGCGCCCCAATCTTGACCGTTGAGAGATGTGCGCCAAATTTCGGACCCCCCCCGCGCTCCCCACCTTCGTTAAAGGTAGAACGATGAGGGGGGTCCGGAATGAAGCTTCAGTCGCTGATCTAGGTGGGTAGATCTTGATCGTCCAAACCTGCTTGCTCATTAAAATAATATGCCAGTACTTCAAAACTTTGGATTAAATGGGTTTTCCAAACCTTTCTTTTCACTCAAGGGGACACTTCTTTTGGGAAAATACCCTATACATGATTATGTGCTAACATTAGGCTCCATGGGGGACGACACACCCCCTGCGGGCTACCGAGAACTCTTTTGCAGATTCAGTGCCTTGTTGTCGGGATATGGAGTTGTTGTCAAAACTTAAAGATAAAATAAAACAATATTTACAAACACAGAAGAGTCAGGTGTGGCTCAAGATAAACATTTCTTCAAAAAATGCCCATTCACAGGGCCATTGAAAACTTCTTGACCCTTCAAATATCGTAACTTATAGGTATTATTTGAAAACACTTCAGAGATTTTGAAGGGCCCAATCCATAGGGCTTCAAATTTTCCGTGCTTTCCCTTGTCTTGCTTAGGAGCATCCCATTTCAGTACCAGATCTCCCATCTGGAAATTTTCCTTCTTGGCCTTCTTGTCAAAAACCTGCTTGATCTTCTGCTGATGGTCCTGAATTATGTTCATCACCTGCTCTCTGGCCTACTGGACCTCTACAAGTTGATGAATTCTTCTGATCATATCATCAGGCTCTCCTTGATAATCCTGGAGGAAATTTGCTACAGGCATGGCTAGCTGAGATGGAAAAATAGCTTCTGTCCCATAGACCAATTAGAAAGGGGAGATGCCTATGGATCTCTTTGTGGTCACTCGATCAGCCCATAGAGAGAATTTCACTTTAAATCCCATGCCTTTCTGTTGTCCTCTAACAACCTTTTGATGATCCTTATCAGGCTTTTGTTGGAGGAATCTGCTAAACCATTGCCCTGGGGATAGTATGGAATGGAGTGAATCAATTTGATCCCAAAATGCTCACAGAATTTGACTAATGGTTCAGCTTTGAAATATGTTGCATTATCAGTAACAATCTTGCTTGGGCAGCTGAATCTTGTGATGAGGTCCCCCAGGAACCGAATGATTACCTTATGGGAAGCACTCCTGGTGGGGATAGCTTCTATCCACTTAGTAAAGAAATCCGTGGCGGTCAGGATCCATCTGTGTTGTCCATTGGAAGTAGGTTGCATATCCCCAATAAAGTCTAGGCCCCACTACTGGAAAGGTCCCGAAACAACCACAGGTTTCAAAGACAGATATTTGAGCTATTGCTTTCCTGAGAATGTTTGGCATTTGATGTAGGCTATGAACTTTCTGCAGACGTTGGTGAATAAGGTGGGCCAGTAGTACCCAACCCTGAGGATTTTGTAGGCCATGGTTTTCCAAAAGTGGTGCCCTCCACATAGGCTATCATGAAATTCAACTATGATCCTTTGAGCCTCTTGTGGATTCATACATTTTAAAATCACCCCCAGGGGATCTTTCCAATATAAAAATCGATCGACAAGGTAGTATTTGACTGCTTTGAGATTTAGAGCTCTTGCCTTGTTCCTTTGCAGGCCATCAGGAGGCCACAACTCTTGCAGAAAATATATGACATTTTTGTACCAAAGACATCGCGCCAATGGGGGTTCTGCTTGAGGGTCTGCATTAGACAACTGATGGTGTTGATTTTCTGAGCATTCATTAATAAAACTTACCCCCAAAGATTTGCAATTTTCTTCAGCCAACAACTTGGCTAAACCTTGACCTTTGATCAATTTGGTAGGCCTTATCTCCATTTCAAACTCAAGGATCTTAGCTATCCATTTACTCCTCCTCCCGTATATATCAGACTGAATAAGAATGTCCTTTACAACAACTGAGGGGACATAGGCAATGATTTTTGACTGCAAGACATAGACTCTAAAATATTTGAGATATTTCACCAAGGCATAGGCCTGCTACTCCATGATGTCATATATAACCTCAACATCCATTAACACTTTGCTAAAATAGGCAATAGGCTGCTCCAGCCCATCATCGTTTTTTTGTAGTAAAACAACAGCCAATGTGTCAGATGAGGCAAAGGAGAAAATAAGGAAACCCTTTGAGTAATCAGGACTGATAAGCACATGAGGTTCAGTCAATTCTTTCTTTATCTGCTCAAAGGAATTTCGAGCCTCAGAAGTCCACCTTACTTCACTTCCCTTATTCAACATGGCTGTTATAAGCTTTACCATTTCAACAAAGTTAGAAACAAACCTCCTTAGGAAATTATTTTTTCCAAGGAAAGACTGGACTTATTTCCTAGATCTTGGGGTTGACAAGGCTTGTATTGCTTCTACTCTGCTAGGATCAATATTGACTCCCATTGCCGATACTATGTGGCCCAGTAACCTTCCCTCCTTCATGGAGAACAAAGATTTTTTGGGATTCAATGAAAGGACGAAACTCCTGCATTTCATAAAAACCTTCTTGAGATGACAACAATGCTCTTTATCAGATTTGGAAAAGAATGTAATGTCATCTAGATATATGACCACAAACTTATCCTTTTCCCCAATGAAAGATATGTCCATGGCTCGCTGAAAAGTTTCCCCCACGTTCATCAATCCAAATGGCATTTTGGCATACATGAATGTTCCCCATGGAGTGGTAAACGCTGTCTTTTCTCTATCCTCAGGCAGAACATAGATTTTATTGTAGCCAGAGAAGCCATCAATCATGGAAATCCTGGATGCTCTTGTCACCTTTTGCAATATATGTTCCATCTTTGGAAAGGGGTAATTGTCCTTCCTTGAGCTCCTGTTTAGGTTTCTAAAATCTACACAGAGTCTGATTTTCTCCATCCTTCTTCCTTACTGGGACCAAGTTGGCCACCCACTCTGAATATCTCAATGGCACGATGATCTAGGTGTGTAGCAGCTTCTTTACTTCTCCCTCCATGATAGGCAACAACATAGGATTGATTTGTCATAGTTTTTGCCTAAATGGCTTAGCCTCCTTTTTCAATGGGATTTTATGCTCAATGAAAGAAGTGTCATAAGTTTTGAGGTCTTCATAGGTCTAGGCGAAAACATCTACAAACTCCCTCAATAATTCAACGTATTTGACCCTCTTCTCCTTTGTCAGACTTCTTGACAATTTGACAAACTTGGGTTCATTCTCGGTGCCAATGTTACACTGAGTTGTATCACCATCATCATTTGAGATTTTCCCCTTCAATGCCACATCATTTCTATCAAAAATCCTTTCCAAAGGAACCAGTCCCTTTGGAATATGATTGTTGGGAAACTGTACAATTTCACGCTCTGCAATATTGCTCAGAAAATTACCATCATCAATCTTTGCTTTGGAAACGGGGTCTTGATCAATATGCAGCGCTGAAAATTCTTCAACAGTCTCCAAGAATCTTTTGATCTCAAGATCATCCTCGAACACCTTGCAATTTTTGACATTGTCAGGTATGGAGGGCCTGCATTTTACTTCTACATCATATCTGAGTTTGGGTGGCAGGGGCACTTTGAAACTGCTTGCTGATGTAGCCAGATAATTAACCACTATGTTCTTCTCTTGTGGAACGAATGAAATGTTAAATGCTAAGAAGAAACTGTCGATTAGGTCCCATAACTCATTTCTGTAACTCCTGAGTCGAGGATTCTTAACTTGATAAGCATTTCTGATCTGCTGGACTATCAATTCTGCATCTCCGAATACTACTACCTCTTGAATCCCCATTTCCTTTGCAACTCTTAAACCTAAAACAAGAGTTTCATATTCTGCCACATTATTGGTTGTCTCAAACTCTAGCTTGTATGATAGAGATACGGTTTCCTAAGTAGGTAACACAAAAAACACTCCGGCACCAACACCTTCCCTGGAAGAGGCTCCATCAAAGAACATTTTCCAGACAGAGGTGATGGGGAGAGAAAATTCATGAGAAGTAGTGGGCTACTTTCTGAGTTTTAGAAGAGGCTCGGGAGCATTGGTGAGTTGTAGTAAACTGGAACCTAGATCAGTGTCAAGAGAAAATATAGGATGGTTGGTAGGATTGGCTTTGTCACTGATTATGTAGGCCAGCTGGGCTTCTCTGTACAGTCTCCTATGTTCCCCCCCAAAACACTAGAATAGTAGCATAAGTTAGGTCCATTTGCAGGGTTCCCCCAAGTCTTTTTATCCATGACCTTGAAAATAACATACCAAACTTGGGGGAAACATCAGCCACTACAATGTCCATGAACACACTTTTCATAGGCAACTGAAATAGGGTCACAACCAGATCTTTGATGACTCCTAGACATTGAAATTTCTTGGATTCAAAGGAATAGAGGTCTTGATAAGATCTGGTGACTTCTAGTCTTAATTCTTCCATGACAACTTTGGGCATGAGGTTGTGGAAAGCCCCATAATCCATCAAATAGTTGTTCAACACCTTGTCATGTATGATCAAGGATGTGTAGAAGGGAGGGGATGAATCATTTATGTCTTCTACCATAGGACCTAGGATGACTGTAGGCTTTTCATCTTGAAAATTGATTGAGTTTGTGGGATGGCATGAGGTTTCAGACTGTAATAGTTTGGAGAGGCATTTTTTGAACACTTCATGTTTGATCAATTCATAAAGGGGCATAGGGATCCTGATTTTTTGAATTTCATGCTCAAAGTTAAAAGAAGATGTGAACTTTGGGATTTCCCTTACTTCAGGAACATGAATCTAGACCCTTGGAGGGAGGGGTTGGGCCTTCTTACCTTTGTTGTTGTCTGCCACTTCATTAGTAGGTTTCTTCGTTCTAGTGATCTATTCAGGAGCATTAGGTGCTCCTGTCTTCTTCTTGGATCTTAGGTTATACTTGTTCTGGCTGATTCTAGCCTTGTCTCCCTTACTCAACTCGTTTAGCTGACTGTCCATGAGAGATTCCTCGTATGCTGATTGAGTGAGATGAGGAAAAGGAGAAGTGTCTCCGAAGAAATGGATTTCAGGATCAAGCCCATCTATTTCCCCTTCTTCATCATTAGTTACAAAATTATTTTGAAGAGGGGCCTGAATCTTCTGATCTTCTCTATCTCTTCCCCTCTATTCCGTTTTCATAATCTGGGGAGAATTATTATTTGGCCTCCTGAAATTCCCTCTGTTTTCGATATTATGAGGATTTCTGTATGTTTTCTTCACTTCCACCTTCATTTTCTCCATCTCTGAAAACAAAGACTTCACTATCTTGGTCAATTCATCCACTTGAGGGTGAGGCACAGAGGGGCCAGAAGTCAAGGCTTCAAATCTTCCCTTTCTCCCATCCGCATCAGTCTTATTTCTTAGTCTATCAACTGCCAATACATTAGGTTCCACTTCTATGGCTACATATTGAATTTGAGCTAGGGAGGTAGCTTTTCTTTCTCTCAATAGCAGGTAGAAGTCGGGGTCGAACACATTAACATATGATATTTTAGCAAAGGCTTCTGTGGGTTTTATCTCAGTAGGGATCTTATAATACATCTTATTGAATCTTTTGGAGAAGTCAGAGACAGACTCTCCTTCCTTTTTCTTCAAAGACCCAAACTCTGTCATGTAATACATGAAATCTTTTTTATCTCCCCACTGCCTCAGGAATGCATTATCTAGAGCTTCAATCCCAGTGATAGATCCGGGGGCCAATCCCCTAAACCATTTCCTTACCTCACCATCAAGGCTTTGGATGAAGACTCTCATCCAAACATCTTCATTTTCGATGTTCAGGTTGTCTACGTAACTGTAGAAGGTAGCAAGGTGCTTTTCCATAGTTATGTCCTCTTCCCCAGTGAATTTAGGCATGTATTTCAAGTAATCTCTAGCAGGGAGAGGATTCATAGGTTGAGGTAGGATTAAGGGGGCATATCTAGCAGCCACTATGACATCCATTCTGTTTAGAGGGGGATTAGCACCTGCCATAAGAACAATAGGTGTAGGAGAACCAAGAGGAGATGAGGTTTGAATCAGAAAGAAAGGAACTGAGTTGACAGGATGGGAGGGGAACAACATAAAATTTGGATAACAAGCTTGCGGGCTAAAAGGAATATAAGTCTCTCTTTCTTCAACAATAATAGTAATAGGAGAAGGGGTGGTAAAACCCAGGGTAGGAAAATATTCATAGGTGTTGGGTCTGAACTAGGGTACCACCTTGGGGGAGAGGGGAGTGACAAGGGTTTATCCTACCAATTCAAGATCAGGAGGAGAAAACTCAGCAGGAACACTCCCAAAATTTAGACTACGGGAAACTCCAACAGAAGATAAACAAACAGGATGAGATGAAGGTGTTGGAATTTCTATAAAATCATGAAAATCATCAGAAATACTCGGTTTAGCAGCAGAAGTACCTCCTCTAGAGGACTTTCCCTTTCTGATAATCTTCTCTGGGTGAGATTAAGGTGGTGCTAACGACAACTGAGGAGTAGACCTTGTATGTCTTCCTCTAGAAGCCACGGCTGAAACAATGGAGTCGCTTGTGGGTTCACATCAATGGAGTCAACCAGCAGAGTCGTGTGAGTAGAGTCACCAGGTGCACAGTAGAAATATCAATAGTTATGATATCTTATGCACCTTCAAAATCAACTAATCGTTGTCATTCAATCCCGGGGAAGATATTCAACTTTGTCCCCGACAATGGGGCTAGAAATGTTAGCGTCAGAAGCCACTCCTAGATTGCGGCAGAAGTAGATCCCAACGACCATCAGTTTATGTCACGAATAATTTAATGGGGTGTTTGAATGGATAGAGACCTAGGAGGGTATCTCTTTAACTCAAGAAACCAAGCCTAGTATGTAAAAAACAGTAGAGGTCTTGATCTAACTTCTGTCAGTGGGTTGATTATAAAATGAGCAGATGGAAGACTTGGTAGGAGGAGTGAGAAATACTGACTCGGGCATCACACCTTTCGGTAGCTTGAGGAGGAAAAACTTAGAATCCAGAGATCGGAAGA
>CBVK0101893261.1:0-16186 GCA_900067695.1 Picea abies
CTGTAACGGTAGGGTGGCCAGGATCGCCATATTTGACTGGGGGAGTCTTTCCTGTCATTAATGCAGACAGATCTCCCATGACATGGACTGTAAGGGGGTCCTTGGTTTTCCTACCAGGCTTTTTGACACAGATATCTCTCATTGTCCTAGCATAGATAGGTACGTCGCGGAGTGCTTGTAAGAGGGAAATTTTAACATATAAATTTTGTAGTTCCCCTAAAAGATTAAAGGCTGGTGGTTCAGGTGTTTTGGTTAAGGCTAAATGCTCAGGAAATGGTGTTGTTTCAGCATTGTTGGAGGATGATTGTACCTTTTCAGGTGCATCATGCTCCTGTGTTTCCTCTTTGTCAGGAGAGGTAACATCGGCTATGGTAGGTTCCACTATTCTCCCAGATCGAAGATGTATATCATTGCATTGTGCAGGGAGGAAGGAAAGTGTGGGCTGGTTGTAAACATCAATGCATTGGACAGCTTTATTATTTGGGTTGGGGTTAGGTTGTACAGGTAGCTGGGGTCTTATTGTTTGGTTAATTGGAGGAGTACCTGCTAGTAAGGAGAGTGGTTGTGGGAGTTGAGGTGATTGATTTTGAAAGGGGGCTTTTTGTCCTCTCCAATTTTGATTCCACTGATTTTGATATGGCTGTTGTTGTTGTGGAGGCCAAGGAGTCCATGTGGAGGGATCAACAAAGGGTGGGTTATTTTGTTGCATGGGTGGGTAGTTCATTTGGTTAGCATATTGCATCTGATTGAGGGGGGGGTAACTCGTTTGATTATAAGCAGAATAATTATTCCAACGATTAAATGGCATGTTAGAGTTCATACCTTGTCCTCGCAGTTTCCATTGTCTCCTTTGAGTCATCAGATAGACAGCTTCAACTTCCTTGTCTGTTGGTTGCAATGCTGTCTTAATACCTGGTAATGATGGACAATCTTGGGTATCATGGTCTTTGTCACAAATAGTGCAGATAGGTTTCCTGTCCAATGGACATTCTCTTTTTGGGTGCTTATCTCTGCATTGAGGACAAAATATAGACAAAGCTGCTTCTGCTTCTGCTTGCTTTTTCTTGATTTGCAGGGTATCCATTTGTGAGGCAAAAGATCTCATCATTTCAGTCTTGAACTCTTCAAGCAGATTTCCTATCTCAGCTCTTGTTGCTCCTCCATTGGCTGATTTTTGGATTCTAGAGAATGTAGTGTCCTTGCTATTCGATCTATTTCTTGCAGCTCCCCTCGAACATCTTTTGCATAAATTGACGATTTCATCATATGATTCCTTGGATATGTCTCCCTTCCCAAGCATGTTCAGCATATCCAGGAAGTCATCCCTTACTCCTTTTAACAAAATAGTTTTGAGAATATCCTTACTTACATTGGGATGACTGGATCTTTGCAGACTGTATTGAAGCCTCTCTACAAAGTCTTCTAGATTATCGTCTTCTTTCTGCATCATTTTAAATAGCTCCTCCTTCTTTTCTCTCGTTCTGCAGTAGTCCTGGTACTTGTTCAGGAATTTCTTCTTCAGTTGGTCCCATGATGTGATTACGTGTTCTCCCAAGCTCATAAACCATCTGAGTGCATTCCCTTTCAGTGTTGCTGGAAATAACTTTAGTTTCTGAGCATTAGAGGTGTAATCATAGCTTCTACACAATATATCAAACTCAAACAGAAATTCATCAGGATCCTCTGATGATAACCCATGAAAATTTGGTAATGCTGAGAGTGGAATGTTTTTCATAGGGGTTGTTCCTCTAGGGAAATCACCAATAGGAAATCCTAATGTAGAAAAAGAATTTTCATCTTTTACCTCACCTTCAGGATCTACCTGCTCTTGATGCAATCATGCATTAAACTCATCCATGTTTTCTTCTGTCTACTCCCCTGCTGCGCTTGCTCTGTTCTCAATGTCTCCTACTGGCTTTTGGACTGTCTCTGGACTCCAAACTTCCTTCCCTGTTTCGAAAAATGCTCAAAATGAAGGCTGGGAATTCTTTTGAGGATTTGGTCGTTGGGCAGCAGATTCAGACTTTGATGCGATGTCGTCAATGAAAGTCTTTCTTCCTTCTTTTCCTTTTCCTTTTCCACCTGTAGGGTTAGTATCCTTGGGGTTTTTGGTGTCTTTCATGCATTCTTTTTAACTAAGAAAAGAAAATCACAAATGCTTCTAAAATCTATAGCTATCTTCCCCGGCAACGGCGCCAAAATGTTGGTCACTATAATTGCTTAATTAATTTCTTAAACAATCAAGTGAAACATAAATTATCAACCCAGGGAAGTCTTTTGTTTCAAAGATAGCCACGCACTGTATATGCTCAATTCCAAAAGCACTTAGTGTTGTAGTAAAGAAAATTATACCATCTATACTTGCTGAAATGAACTGAAGCTCTGAGTTAAATCACAGGAAAGTAGCAACCATCTTGCAATCAGAGAACAGGACCCGTACTCTCAACAGAGACTCAATACTAACACTCTTTTATGGAAATAATAATGCAGAATACAAGTAACTCTATCTAACAGGAAACAAAGCACTTAGTTCCTTTCTGTCTAAGCAGGAGCTTTAGGCCTTACTTCTGTTTTAGCACTCTTGTGAGGTTGAGGTCTACAGAGAACAGGGCAGTCTGATTCCTTCCTTTCTGAGCAGGGATCTCTGACCCAGTTCCTGACTAGCACGGGAAAGTCTACAGTGAATAGGATGTTTTGGTTCTTTCCTTTCTGAGCAGGAACCTTTAATCCAATCCCTGGCTAACACACTTGCAGAGGTAAAGAAACCTACAGAGGATAAGGTGTTGTAGTCCCTTTCTGTCTAAGCAGGAACACTTAACCAAATCTCTGGCTAACACACTTGCAGGAAAGGAAATCTACATAAGACAAGGTGTTGTAGTCCCTTCCTGTCTGAGCAGGAACACTTAACCAAATCTCTGGCTAGCACACTTGCAAGAAAGGAAATCCTACAGAAGACAAGGTGTTGTAGTCCCTTCCTGTCTGAGAAGGAACACTTAACTGAATCTCTGGCTAGCACACTTGCAAGAAAGGAAATCTACAGAGGGTATGATATCCCGATCCCTTTCTATCTGAGCAGGGATTCTTAACCAATTCCCTGCTAATCTTACAAAATCATCACACAAGATTGCTGATAAAAAGAATTATAAATTTCATTCAATAATTAAGACAGAGTTAGTAGTGTTTCGGCAAAGCGGAATTCATGAAAACAGTGTTTCAGCAAAACAACAGTCAAACAAAATATAAACAGAAATTAAACAATCACACTTCTAACTAAGGGGTGAATCTTGTGGAGAAGGTGGGCCCTCCCTTCTCACAAGATTCCCCTGAACGAAGAACTACAGGAGGATACTCAAAACAGTTTTGTATTCATCTATCAAAACATCACATTACAAATTGAGACTCCTGAATGCGTCCCGCTTCTCTGAAGCTCTTCAATTACATCAAAAATTGGCTTCCTCGAATGGTGATTTCCTCTGAATTTAAAGGGGAAATCCCTTCGATACAGTCATTCAAAGCATATCTGGATCCTACACTAAATCGGATCTTCTTTCTAAATCAGCATATGATGTCCTATTCTCATGCAACCGAATGCTAATACAGGAGCTGAACAAGGTGTTGCTGTTGCGGCTGGTGTAACGGCTCTTTCTCATAGCTACTGATGCTATTTCAACATCGCAATTCACGGGTTGTTTCAGCCACGTGAATTGCACTTTTGACTGTGTCGGCCTTGACTGCTAACGGTTCATGTTTCAGCATCGTAGCGGTCTCCTTCGTGTTTCAGCATCTGCACTTCTAAACTAAGTGACAGCTCCGTGTTTCAGCATCTGCATCCTCGAACTATGTAGCAGATTCATGTTTCAGCATGCGCCCTCGGACTGTGTAGCAGCTTCGTGTTTCAGCATGCAGCTTCCATGTTTCAGCATCAGTTCAACAACGACTTTGGACAGTTCTATGTTTCAGCATCAGCCTTGAATACTATGCTGCAGTTATAGACACTTATGCACTTCTAATCAATGGTTAAGTACAAAAGTGATGTAAAATATTATGCAAAACAGATTAAACGTGTAGTGATGAGAAAGGACATTGTATACCTTGGAATGATTAGATGAAATGATAGTATCAGTCTAAATGCAGGTGATCTAGGGTATAATAATGGCAAAAAGATATAGGCAAAAACGTACAATATGTGGTCCTAACAGCTGCCTGATTTTACATAATATCTTGGCTGTGTACATGTGTGTAATGTTTACTTGTGCAACTATTCTAAGTGTTGAATGTAATCATAGTCTAACTTGATGTAGAGGGAAAGCTAACATGCACTAGGTTTCCCCCACAATGGAATGATATTGTTTAAGATGCGATCATGCTTGTGCAAGTGGGAAAGCTAGCACACACTACCTCTCCCCCATGGTGGAATGATGTTGTCTGAGATGCACTTGTGCTTGTGCAAGAGGGAAAGATAGCATGCGCTAGCATTCCCCCACGGTGGAATGAAGTTGTCTGAGATGCACTTGTGCTTGTGCAAGAGGGAAAACTAGCACATGCTAGCTTTCCGCCAGGGTGGGATGATGTTGTACAAGATGAGATCGTTCTTGTGCAAGAGGGAAAGCATTAGCTTTTGCCTAGGGTGGGATGATGCTGTCTGTGATGACATTGTGCCTATGCAAGAGGAAAGCTAGTAGCTTTCCCCCAGGATGGGATGATGTTGTCTGAGATGAGCTCGTTCATGTGCAAGAGGGAAAGCTAGCACATGCTAGATTTCCCCCACGATGGGATGATGTTGTCTCAGATGAGCTCATGCTTATGTAAGAGGGAAATCTAGCATGCGCTAGATTTCCCCTACAGTGGGATGATTCTCAAGATGAGCTCGCACTTGTGCAAGAGGGAAAGATAGCATGTGCTAACTTTCCCCCATGGTTAGATGATGTTGTCCGAGATGCGCTCATGCTTGTGCAACAGGGAAAGCTAGAACGCACTAGCTTTCCCCACGGTGAGATGATGTTGTTTGAGATGAGCTCGTGCTTGTGAAAGACAGAAAGCTAGCATGCACTAGCTTTCCCCCATGGTGGGATGATGTTGTTCGAGATGAGCTTGTGCTTATGCAAGAGGGAAAGCTAGTACACTAGCATTCCCCCATGGTGGGATGATGTTGTTTGAGATGATCTCATGCTTGCCCTAGAGGGAAGGATATCATGCGATAACTTTCCCCCACGGTGGGATGATGTTGTCTCAAATGAGCTTGTGCTTGCACAAGAGGGAAAGCTAGCAGGCGCTAGCTTTGCCCCACATGGGATGATGTTATCCGAGATGAGCTCGTGCTTATGCAAGAGGGAAAGCTAGCACACTCTATCTTTCCCCCACGTGGGATGATGTTGTCCAAGATGAGCTGGTGCCTGAGGGAAAGCTAGCTTGCACTATCTTTCCCCCATAGTGGGATGATGTTGTATGAGATGAGCTCATGCTTGTGCAAGAAGGAAAGCTAGCACGTGCTAGCTTTCCCCATGGTGGGATGCACTAAATTTCCCCCATAGTGGGATGATGTTGTTCGAGATGAGCTCATGCTTATGCAAGAGGGAAATCTAGAATGTGCTAGCTTTCCCCGATGGTGGGATGATGTTGTTCGATATGAGCACGTACTCATGAAAGAGGGAAAGCTAGCACATGCTATCTTTCCCCCATGGTGGGTTGATGTTGTCCGAGATGAGCTCATGTTTGTGCAAGAGGGAAAGCTAGCAAACACTAGATTTCCCCCACAGTGGGATGATGTTGTCCGATATGAGCTTGTGCTTGTGCAAGAGTGAAAGCTAGGATGTGCTAGCTTTCCCCCATGGTGAGATGATGTTGTCTGAGATGATCTCGTGATTTTGAAAGAGGGAAAGCTAGCATGCATTAGCTTTCCCCCACAGTGGAATGATGTTGTCTGAGATGGGCTTGTGCTTATGCAAGAGGGAAATCTAGTACACTAGCTTTCCCCCATGGTGGGATAATGTTGTTTGAGATGAGCTCATGCTTGCGCTAGAGGGAAGGATAACTTGCGATAGCTTTCCCCCACGGTGGGATGATGTTGTCTCAGATGAGCTTGTGCTTGCGCAAGAGGGAAAGATATTAGGCGCTAGCTTTCCCCCATGTTGGATGATGTTATCCGAGATGAGCTCATTCTTGTGTAAGAGGGAAAGCTAGCACACACAAGCTTTCCCCCATGTGGGATGATGTTGTCCAAGATGAGCTCATGCTTGAGGGAAAGCTAGTTGCTAGCTTTCCCCCATAGTGGGATGATGTTGTATGAGATGAGCTCACACTTGTGTAAGAGGTAAAGCTAGCACGTGCTAGCTTTCCCCATGGTGGGATGCACTAACTTTCCCCCATAGTGGGACGATGTTGTTCGAGATGAGCTCACGCTTATGCAAGAGGGAAAGATATAATATGCTAGCTTTCCCTGATGGTGGGATAATGTTGTTCGATATGAGCACGTACTCGTGCAAGAGGGAAAGATAGCACGTGCTAACTTTCCTCCACGGTGGGATGATGTTGTCTGAGATGAGCTTGTGCTTGTGCAAGAGGGAAATCTATCACACACTAGCTTTCCCCCACGGTGGGATGATGTTGTCCGAGATGAGCTCGTGCTAGTGCAAGAGGGAAAGCTAGTACGTGTTAGATTTCCCCCATGATGGGATGATGTTATCTGAGATGAGCTCATGCTTATGCAAGAGAGAAAGCTAGAGCACGCACTAGATTTTCCCCATGGTGGGATGATATATTGTGAGATGAGCTTGGGGTTGTGCAAGAGGGAAAGCTAGCATGCACTAGCTTTCCCCCATTGTGGGATGATGTTGTTCGAGATGAGATTGTGCTAGCATAAGAGGGAAAGCTAGCCCATTTTTTCAAGATGATCTCGTGCTTGTGCAAGAGGGAAAGCTAGCATGCAATAGCTTTCCCCCACGATGGGATGTTGTTGTTCGAGATGAGCTCGAGCTTGTGCAAGAGGGAAATCTAGCATGCGCTAGCTTTCCCACATGTTGGGATGATGTTGTTTGAGATGAGCTCGGGCTTGTGTAAGAGGGAAAGCTAGCACACACTAGTTTCCCCCCATGGTGGGATGATGTTGTCTGAGATGAGCTCGTGCTTGTGCAAGAGGGAAATCTAGCACGTGCTAGCTTTCCCCCATGGTGGGATGATGTTGTCCGAGATGATCTCATGCTTGTGAAAGAGGGAAATCTAGCACGCACTAGCTCCCCCCCATGGTGGGATGATGTTGTTCGAGATGAGCTTGGGCTTGTTTAAGAGGGAAAGCTAGCAAGACGAGCTAGCTTTCCCCCACAGTGGGATGATGTTTTCCGAGATGAGCTCATGCTTGTGCAAGAGAGAAAGCTAGCACACGCTAAATTTCCCCCACTGTGGAATGATGTTGTTGAAGATGAGCTCACGCTTGCACAAGAGGGAAACTTAGCACATGCTAGCTTTCCCCCATGATGGGACAATGTTGTTCGAGATGAGCTCGTGCTTGCACAAGAGGGAAAGCTAGCACATGCTATATTTTCCCCATGGTGGGATGATGTTGTTTGAGATGAGCTCGGGCTTGTGCAAGAGAGAAAGCTAGCCCACACTAGCTTTCCCCCACATTGGGATGATGTTGTCTGAGATGAGCTCGTACTTGCACAAGAGGGAAATCGCGTGCTAGCTTTCCCTCAGGGTGGGATGATGTTGTACAAGATGAGCTTGCGCTTGCACAAGAGGGAAAGCTAGCATGCACTAGCTTTCCCCCATGGTGGGATGATGTTGTCCAAGATGATTTCGTGCTTGCGCAAGAGGGAAAGATAACACGTGCTAGCTTTCCCCCGTGGTGGGATGTTGTTGTCCGAGATGATCTCGTGCTTGTGCAAGAGGGAAAGCTAGAGCCCATGGTGGGATGATGTTGTTCGAGATGAGCTCGCACTTGTGCAAGAGGGAAAGTTAGCATGCATGAGCTTTCCCCCATGGTAGGATGATGTATTCCGAGATGAGCTTGTCCTTGCGCAAGTGGAAAATCTAGTATGCGCTAGCTTTCCCCCATGGTGGGATGATGTTGTTCGATATTAGCTCGTTCTTGTGCAAGAGGGAAAGCTAGCCTCACGGGATAGATTTCCTCGAGGGTGGGATGATGTTGTCCGAGATGAGCTCGTGCTCATGTAAGAGGGAAAGCTAGCACATGCTAGCTTTCCCCACATGGGATGATGTTGTCTAAGATGGGCTCATGCTTGTGCAAGCTTTCCCCCATGGTGGGATGATGTTGTCCAAGATGCACTCATGCTTGTGAAAGAGGGAAAGCTAGCACTTGCTAGCTTTCCCCCACAGTGGGATGATGTTGTCGGAGATGCAGTCCTGCTTATGCAAGAGGGAAAGCTTGCACGTGTTAGATTTCCCCACCAGTGGGATAATGTTGTTCAAGATGCGCTCCTTCTTGTACAAGAGGAAAAGCTAGAATGTGGTAGCTTTCCCCCACAGTGGGATGATTTTGTTCGAGATGTGTTCCTGCTTGTGTAAGAGGGAAAGATAGCACGTGGTAACTTTCCCCCATGGTGGAATGATGTTGTTCGAGATGCATTTGTTCTTGTGCAAGAGGGAAAGCTAGAACACACTAGCTTTCCCCCATAGAGGAATGATGTTTCTCGAGATGCACTTGTACTTGTGCAATAGGGAAAGCTAGCATGCGTTAGCTTCCCCCCATGGTGGAATGATGTTGTTTGAGATGCACTTGTGCAAGAGAGAAAAGTAGCACGAACTAGCTTTCCCCCACGGTGGGATGATGTTTTTCGATATGTGTTCCTACTTGTGCAAGAGGGAAAGCTAACACATGCTAGCTTTCCCCCACGATGACATGATGTTGTTCAAGATGTGCTCCTGCTTATGCAAGAGGGAAAGATAACACACGTTAGCTTTCCCCCACGGTGGGATGATATTGTTCAAGATGCATTTGTGCTTGTGCAAGAGGGAAAGCTAGCACACCCATAATGGAATGATGTTTGAGATGAGCTTGTGCTTGTGCAAGTGGGAAATCCAACACACACTAGCTTTCCCCCATGGTGGAATGATGTTTTCCAAGATGCGATCATTCTTATGCAAGAGGGAAAGCTAGCATGCTTTAACTTCCCCCCATGGTGGGATGATGTTGTCCGAGATGTGCTCGTTCTTATGCAAGAGGGAAAGCTAGTGACGTGCTAGCTTTTCCCTTGGGTCAGATGATTTTTTCTGAGATGAACTCGTACTTGTGCAAGAGGAAAATCTAGCACGCACTAGCTTTCCCTAATGGTGGGATGAAGTTGTCAGAGATGAGCTCATGCTTGTGCAAGAGGGAAAGCTAGCATGCGCTATCTTTCCTTGACGATGGGATGATATTGTCTGAGAGGAGATCGCACTTGTGCAAGAGGGAAATCTAGCATGCGCTATCTTTCTCTAACAGTGGGATGATGTCCGAGATGAGATCGTGCTTGTTCAATAGGGAAAGCTAGCACATGCTAGCTTTTCCCAATAGTGGGATGATGTTGTCCAATATGAGCTTGCACTTGTGCAAGAGGGAAAGCTAGCACACACTAGCTTTCCCCCACAGTGGGATGATGTTGTCCAAGATGAGATCGTGCTTGTGTATGACGGAAAGTTAGCACACACTAGCTTTCCCCCATGGTGGGATGATGTTTTACGAGATGAGTTCGCTAGCTTTCCTCCATGTTGGGATGACGTTGTTCGAGAAGCACTTGTGCTTGTGCAAGAGGGAAAGTTAGCACGCACTAGCTTTACCCACCTGTGGGATGATGTTGTTCGAGATGTGGTCCTGCTTGTCCAATAGGGAAAGCTAGAATGCGCTAGCTTTCCCCCAAGGTGGGATGATGTCCGAGATAAGCTCGCACTTGTGCAAAAGGGAAAACTAGCATGTGCTAGCTTTCCCTGATGGTGGGATGATGTTGTTTGAGATGAGCTCGTTCTTGTGCAAGAGGGAAAACTAGCATGCACTAGCTTTCCACTATAGTGGGATGATGTTGTCCAACATGAGCTCATGCTTGTTCCAGAGGGAAAGCTAGCACACACTAGCTTTCCCCCATGGTGGGATGATATTGTCCGAGATGAATTCTGTAGCTTTCCCCCATGATGGAATGACACTATTCGAGATGTGCTCGTGCTTAGGTAAGAGGGAAATATAGAACGCGCTAGCTTTCCCCACTGGTGGGATAATGTTGTTCAAGATGTGATCCTAGTTTCCCAATAGGGAAAGCTAGAATGTGATAACTTTCCCCATGGTGGGATTATGTTGTTCGAGATGTGGTCCTGCTTGTGCAAGAGTGAAAGCTAGCATGTGATATTTCCCCCCCACGATGGAATGATGTTTTTCAATATGCGGTTGTGCTTGTGCAAGAGGGAAAACTAACACTCGCTAACTTTCTCTCATGGAGTAATGATGGTGTTCGAGATGTGCTTGTGCAATAGGAAAAACTAGCATGCACTAGCTTCCCCCCATGATGGAATGATGTTGTTTGATATGCACTTGTCCAAGAGGGAAAGCTAGAACACATTAGATCTCCCCCATGGTGGGATGATGTTGTTCAATATGTGCTTCTTCTTGTGCAAGAGGGAAAGCTAGCACGCCCACGGTGGAATGATGTCGTTTGAGATGAGCTTGTTCTTGTGCAAGAGGGAAAGCCAACACACACTAGATTTTCTTCACAGTGGAATGATGTTTGAGATGCATGTGTACTTGTGCAAGAGGGAAAGCTAGCATGTGCTAGCTTTCCCCCATGGTGAAATGATGTTGTTTGAGATGCGTTTGTGCAAGAGGGAAATCTATCACATGTTAGATTTTCCCCATGGTGGAATGATGTTGTTTGAGATGCATTTGTGCTTGTGCAAGAGGGAAAGCTAGCACACACTAGATTTCCTCCAAGGATGAATGATTTTGTTCAATATGTACTTGTGTTTGTGCAAATAGGGAAAGCTAACATGCACTAGCTCCCCCCCATGGTTGAATGATGTTTGAGATGCACTTGTGCAAGAGGGAAAACTAGCAAGCGCTAGCTTTCCCCCATGTTGAATGATGTTGTTGGAGATGAGCTTGTGCAAGAGGGAAATCTAGCACACTCTAGCTATCCCCCACGGTGGAATGATGTTTGAGATGCACTTGTGCTTATGCAAAAGGGAAAAATAGCATGCACTAGATTTTCTCCATGGTCGAATGATGTTGTTCGAGATGCGCTTATGCTTGTGCAAGAGGGAAGGGTAGCATGTGCAAGCTTTCCCCCACGATGGAATGTTTTTTTTCAAGATGCAATTGTGCTTCTGCAAGACGGAAACCTAGCATGCGCTAGTTTTACCCCATGGCGAAATGATGTTGTTCGCAATGCGCTTGTGCTTGTGCAAGAGGGAAATCTAGCACGCCCACGGTGGAATGGTCTTGTTTGAGATGAGCTTGTGCTTGTGCAAGAGGGAAAACCATCACGCGCTAGCTTTCCTTCACGATGGAATGATGTTTAAGTTGTGTGTGTTCTTTTGCAATAGGGAAATCTAGCATGCACTAGCTTCCCCCCATGGTGGAATGATGTTTGAGATGCGCTTGTGTAAGAGAGAAAACTAGCACACTCTAGATTTCCCCCACATTGAATGATGTTGTTCAAGATGAGCTTGTGAAGAGGGAAAGCTAGCATACCATGGTGGAATGATGTTCGAGATACGCTTGTGCTTGTTCAAGAGAGAAAGTTATCATGCATTAGATTTCCTCCATGGTGGAATGATGTTTTTCGAGATGCGCTTGTGCTTGTGCAAGAGGGAAGGGTAGCATGTGCAAGCTTTCCTCCATGCTACAATGATGTTGTTCGAGATGCATTTGTTTTTGTGAAAAATGGAAAGCTAGCACATGATAGCTTCCCCCCATGGTGGAATGATGTTGTTCAATATGTGCTTGTGCTTCTACAAGGTGAAAACCTAACATGCACTAGTTTTACCCCATTGTCGTATGTTGTTGTTCAAGATGTTCTTGTTCTTCTTCAAGAGAGAAACTTAGCACACACTAGCTTCCCCCGAGGGTGGAATGATGTTGTTCAAGATGCATTTGTGCTTGTGAAAGAGGAAAAGCTAGCATGTGATATCTTTCCCCTATGGTGGGATGATGTTCGAGATGTGCTTGTGCTTGTGCAAGAGGGAAAGATAGCATTTGAGATGCATCTGTGCTTAAGCAAGAGGGAAAGCGAGCATGCACTAGATTTCCTCCATGGTGGGATGATGTTTGAAATGTGCTTGTGCTTGTGCAGGAGGGAAAGCTAGCACCCCCCATAATGGGATGATGTTGTTCAACATGCACTTGCACTTGTGTTTATGCAAAGAGGGAAATATAACACACAATATCTTTCTCCCACAATGGAATGATGTTGTTCGAGATGTGGTTGTGCTTGAGCAAGAGTGAAATCTAGCATTCTCTAGCCTTCCCCCACGGTGGAATGATGTTGTTTGAGATGCGTTTGTGCTTGTGCAAGAGGGAAAGATAGCACGCACTAGCTTTCCCCCATGGTGGAATGTTGTTGTTTGAGATGCACTTGTGCTTGTGTAAGAGGGAAAGCTAGCATGCACTAGCTTTCCTCCACTATGGAATGATGTTGTTTGAGATGCATTTGTGCTTGTGCAAGAGGGAAAGCTAGCACGAGCTAGCTTTCCTACATGGTGGAATGATGTTGTTCAAGATGAGCTTGTGTTTGTGCAAGAGGGAATGCTAGCATGTGTTAGCTTTCCTCCATAGTGTAATGATGTTGTATGAAATGCACTTATGCTTGTGCAAGAAGGAAAACTAGCATGTGCTAGCTTTCCTCCATAGTGGAATGATGTTTTCCAAAATGCATTTGTGCTTGTGCAAGAAGGAAATCTAGCATGCGCTAGCATTACTCCACTATGGAATGATGTTGTTTGAAATGCACTTTTGCTTGTGTAGAAGGAAAGCTAGCATGTGGTAGCGTTTCTCCATAGTGGAATGATGTTTGAAATGTGATTATGCTTCTACAAGAAGGAAACCTAGCATGTGCTAGCTTTCCTCCACAGTGGAATGATGTTGATCGAAATGCGCTTGTTGTTGTGCAAGAAGGAAATATAGCATGCATTAGCTTTCCTCCATAATGGAATGATGTTGTTCGAAATGTGCTTGTGTTTGTGTAAGAAGGAAAGATAGCACATGATAGATTTCTTCCATAGTGGAATGTTGTTGTTCGAAATGTGTTTGTGCTTCTGCAAAAAGGAAACTTAACATGCACTAGCTTTCCTCCATAGTGGTATGTTGTTGTTCAAAATGTATTTGTGCTTGTGCAAGAAGGAAACCTAGCGTGCAGTAGCTTTCCTCCAAAGTGGAATGTTATTCGAAATGCATTTGTGTTTGTGAAAGAAGGAAAAATAACATGCTCTAGCTTTCCTCCACAATGGAATGTTGTTTGAAATGCGCTTGTTCTTGTGCAAGAAGGAAAACTAGAATGTGCTAGTTTTCCTCCACAATGAAATGTTGTTGTTTGAAATACGCTTGTGCATATATAAGAAGGAAAACTAGCACATGCTATATTTCCTCCACCGTGGAATGATGTTGTTCAAAATGCGCTTGTGTTTGGGAAAAAATGAAAGTTATCACACACTAGCATTACTCCACAGTGGAATGATGCTACTAAAAATACGCTTGTGCTTGTGCAAGAACAAAATCTAGCATGCACTAGCTTTCTTCCAAAGTAGAATGATGTTGAAAGCTAGCATGCATTACTTTTCTCAAAGTGGAATGATGTTAGAAATGCTCTTGTGCTTGTGTAATATGTAAAACTAACATGCACTAGCTTTCTTACATAGTGGAATGATGTTCGAAATGCACTTGTCCTTATGCAAGATTAAAAGCTAGCACAAATTATCTTACCTCCATAATGGAATTATGTTATTTGAAATGCGCTTGTACTTGTGCAAGATGGAAAGCTATCACGCACTAGGTTTCCTCCACCATGGAATTATGTTGTTCGACATGCGATTGTGCTTGTGCATGAAAGAAGATAACACACACTAGCTTTCCTCTACAGTAGAATTTTGTTGTTTGAAATGTTCTTGTACTTGTGCAAGAAGGAATACTAGCATGCATTAACTTTCCTCCACAGTGGCATGTTGTTTGAAATTCACTTGTGCTTGTGCAAGAAGGAAAGATAGCATGCGCTAACTTTCTCTTGTAATAGAATGTTGTTGGTCAAAATGTGCTTGTGCTTGTGAAAGAAGGAAAACTAGCACTTGCTAGCTTTCCCCCACAATGTAATGATGTTTGAAATGCATTTGTTCTTATGCAAGAAGGAAAATTAATATGCCTTAGCTTTCCACCACAGTGAAATTTTGTTGTTCGAAATGCGCTTTGCTTGTGTAAGAAGGAAAGCTAGAACACACCAACTTTTCCCCACAGTAGAATGATATTGTTCAAAATGCGCTTGGGCTTATGCAAGAAGGAAAACTAACACTTTCCTCCATAGTAGAATGATTTTGTTTGAAATGTGTTTCTTCTTGTGCAACAAGGAAAACTAGTACGCATTAGCTTTCCTCTACATGAATGCTATTGTTCAAAATGCGCTTTTGTTTGTGTAAGAAGGAAAGCTAACATGCACTAGCTTTCCCCCACAGTTGAATGATGTTATTTGAAATGCACTTCTTCTTGTGTAAGAAAGAAAACTACCAAGCACTAGCTTTCATCCACAATAGAATGATGTTCGAAATGCACTTGTGCTTGTGCAAAAAGGAAAGCTAGCATGTGTTATCTTTCTTCCATAGTGGAATGATGTTGTTCAAAATGCCCATGTACTTGTGAAAGAAGGAAAGATACCATGCACTAGCTTTCCTACACAGTCGAATGATGTTTGAAATTTTCTCCTGCTTGTGTAAGCAGGAAAGCTAGCACGCGCTTGCTTTCCTACATTGTGGAATGATGCTGTTTGAAATGTGCTTGTGCTTGTGCAAGAAGGAAATTTATATACCTTAGTATGAAGTCAAAGGGTTGGATTGGCTTGCAATGATTTTTGCAAGTTAATATCTAACATTTAAATACTTCCCAAGTCTTGGCATGATGAAAAAACATTTTTGGTAATTTCGAGTTTTGATTGATGGGATAATAAGTTGATTTGCATCGTAATCAACTATTTGGATACCTCTGTACATACACCATGTGAATTAACCTATCTTTGTAATGGTGACATAATGGTTTCATGACTTGGAAGACATGGTTGATTGGCATTCCAATGTTGAGCTACAAAAGAAAGCTACCCTAACCTTACACTTGAACCATGCTACTCAAGTTTATTGTTCAGCTTTGTGAATTTTATAGATGTTCAATAATAGTATTATCTTTGAAAATTGTTTATTGGGCATTTGATAAATTTTCATGGATGCACCTAAAGAAATTCATTGAATTTTTGTTGGGAATTATGTTTAGATGTTGTATAAGTTTGAGTCCTCTTAAATGTTGTAAAAAAATCACAATCTTAATGCTTACAGAAGCATAGACAGAGTCTGATAGTTTAAATGGTTTTAGAGAAGCCTAGATGTTACACATTATTTTTGCCACCCTCATGACCGTTAATGATGTAAACCTATCCTTTGTCTTTAGAAGGATCAGTGGCCTGAATTACTGAAGAAAAAAGGGAGAAGAACTTTGCCTGAGAGAAGAAGTTGTATTTTCCTTTGTAAAAACCATATTAAGGAATATTTACACAGGTTGCACTATAGCCAGGGTGCGGAAATGCCTTCACATGGGAAAAATGAGTGTCTTCTCCATGCTTCTAGAAGGAGAAGCTTCTATGGTGAGGTGGCATCCGAATGGCTTGGATCTTACTCGCTTTCATGATTTAGTGGGATCATCCTAACCTCCTCACCTTATCCTCTTCATCTTATAAAAGAAGACGATCTCTCATGGAGAAAGTTGGCTTTTGAGATTGGCTTGAGCTTCAACTTTTTGGATTAGCTTTGGAGATTGGCTTGAGCTTGGATGAGATTGGAAATTTGGCTTGAGATTGTAGCTTGGCTAGTTTGTCCATTTGTCAAGATAGATTGTTGATTTCAGAATCCTTGGATCAGAAGTGTGTGGGAAGGAAGGAACTATTGGAAGGAACCTAACAACATCAAGGAATCTGGTTGTATCTTTCTTCCACATTATATAATACAGTGGCATGTTTCTTTCTCA
>CBVK0101893264.1:0-12215 GCA_900067695.1 Picea abies
AGAACATGTCAACATCATATCATCAAATCAATGAAATATCACAGTAAATAAATCAACCCAAATAGCCCACTCCCTGACTCAATCCGGAGTCCAAGGGGTTCCATCGATGACTTTGCATCCTCAAGGTCCAAAACCCTGCACACTCAATAAAACTGAGTCAATAGCACCTGTCTACATCAAAGCAGTAAAACATCATGTCGTCTATCATAATGCATCATAATCAAGGATAAATGTTTTAACATCATAAAAGTCCAGATCACTTGCGAGCAAGTGTCCTCAAAGAATAAGTTTTCTCAGTGCGCCAAAGCAAGATGTTACAAACACATAGGCCAGCAAAGAGCACCCAAGCACTGAATCACATAGGTCAACACATAAGTCACATTCTTTTGCAAACATGAACATTATTTAGAAAAAGAAAAATAGCCTGTAGGCCTAACTCTGAGCTTGTTTAACAAGAAACACCACAAAACACACAAAGATCATGTGCACAAGCACCCACACTAAGGCACGAGGAGGTCCCACACTAAGCGCGAAGTCCACACAATATACAAGCTAGTGACTAAGTGCCAAGATAAGCCATTGTGGGGGAGGGAACCAAGTCTCGTGCACAGCCATACAAACTTCCACTTGGGAAGACCAGAATTAGGGTTATCTGAACCAGAATTCAAGCCACAAAATTCAAATACTAAACCAAAGCAAAATAAGTGCCACTTTCTACTGCTCGCTTATAGCCAATTAACTGAAATGCCTGCTGCTTGGCATTGAATTCTCTTGATAAATCAAAATAGTTGTTAGGCTCCTGCCATAGTTTAGAATGCAATAGAAAACAATTGAGAAACCCTAAGTATTTATATTCTTATATACCCAGGATTTTTCATTTAAATTAAGTCGGTCGGGCAAAAGATGTTAACAACCCACTACACAGATTTTTCATCTAAATTAAGTCCGTCGGTCTAAATATGTTAACAACCCACTGCACAGACAAAGGAACTTTGCATGCTAAAAAAAAATAGGCCTCGAATAGTCTTCCATGGGCACTAAGTAAAAATAGAATCAAGAGAAGCCATGAGAGAAGGCCATGGCGGTCGACCGTGTAACCAGAGACCGCACAAGAAGAAACGACGAGGAAAAGAGAAATTAGGGTTATGACGATAAGGGTTAGGGTTTAGATAGGAGGGCGTTGGAGGAAGCAAGGCAGGCACGTGGAATCCATGCGTGCCCGCACTTTTTTTTTAATTATTTTGATTTTTTTTTTATTATTATTTAAATTTATATATATATATATATATATATATATATATTATTATTATTATTTATTATTCTTTTTATTTCGTTCGTTTAAATTTATTTAGTGTAAAGTATAGTTAATTGTTTTAAAATAATTAATTGTTTTAAAATTTATTTAGTGTAAAGTATAACTAATTGTTTTGAAATAATTAATTGTTCTAATTAAATCAATTAAAATTATAATTAATTGTTTAAACTATTATTAATTAATTCAACTAAATCAATATCAAATAATGATTTTAGGAATTAATTAATTATAGCGAGTTGCAGCAGAGTAATAGAAAGTAACAACACGTGGAGTAACAACACAAAATTCGAAGGAGAAAGTATAGAAAGTACTGGGATGTACTGAGTTCTCACGAAGCGATATTCTGATCGAATATCTCTGCAACTTCACTGCTAGGATTGCCACAGCCATGGGGGAGCAAGGCTCACCTAGAGCTTCCTCTCCTCCCCATCCTCCTCCACCACTCCCAAACTATGTTCAAAATCACATTAAATAGATAAAACGAAAATTTTAAGGACTTAAACCATGACCCAGGGGAGGGGGTTTCATGCACGCTAGGAAAGTAAACTAGAGGAATTGGCGAGTATGGTGCAAAGCTAGTGTAGCTACGAGATGAGAGGAGAAAATAGTTTTCGTAGGAGAATAAATCAAGCTTATATGCTTTAGCCCTAACCTAGACACTCCCCTAAAGAGAGTAACGTTTGTTTATAGACATGTAAAAAAAAACTTACGCCTAACCCTGTTTTCTAGTTAAGTTGCGCAAATGTGAAACGTCCTTGAACTCACCCTGCCAACTTTGGCTGATCTAGGTTAAATCATATAGGATGGTTAGGACTCGAGGGAATCAAGGCAGAGGAGCATCATCGCAGGAACCACCAACACCGCCAGCGCTGCCACCACCATAATTGGAACTAGCTCTTATACTGCGCTCTTTGGAGGCCATAAATGAGACTTTAAAGGGGCGACAACCAAAAGGGATCGAAGTGGAACCCCCACCATCTAGAATGGGTAATCTAGAAGCGTCGAGGGATTCAGGGGGACGACCTCCACCTGAAGACATCACTAGAGACTTGCATAAGATCAAACTTTTGGAGTTTGTCAGGGGTCGAGCCAGTGAACACGCAGAAGCATGGTTGGAAGGCATGACAAGGTGTTTTTCCTTAAGGGACTATGCGTCAACCTCAAAGGCAAAGATAACAATTTTTCAGTAAATAGACAGTGCCTTGAACTGGTGGGGCAACCTGGAAAGACAACTTCGTCTTACCCTAGACACCATATCTTGAGAACTTTTTGAGGAGAAGTTCCAAAGGAAATATTTTCCAGCTTACTATGAGGAACAATAGGTAGGAGCATTTCATGCTTTAGTATAGGGAAATAGAACCTTAGAAGAATATGAGATTAGGTTTATGGAATTGGTCAAGTATGTTTCATATATGGATAATGACCAATGACAGGCATAACACTTTGTCTATGGGTTGAACCCTAAGATAAGGGCTATGGTGCGGATGTGGAAACTGTCTTCAGTAGCGGAAGTTGTGGAAAATGCGCATTATGTGGAGGAACACATGAACTTAACCAGAGGTGCTAGACCGACCTTTCTGCATCATCTGGGATTCGTATGGAAGGCCCCTAGGAAATTTCCCAGGGGAGGGGGCTCAAGGCCACCTCCATATGGTAACAGAGTCACACCAAGGATAGTAGCTGCAAGGATTTCAATGGCAGCGAGTGCATCATCTCGTTCATCACCAACGACACAGGTAGGTCCATTGCCATCTCAGGGAATATCTAGCAGGGGTAGGGGTTCCAGGGGAAGGAACTCGTTTCAGAGACAATCACAGAACAATGTGCAGGTTCAATCTCGTGTTACTTGTTGGGGATGTGGAGGACCCCATTACCAACGTGACCGCCCAGAGTTACAATCAGGATTCATGCATAGAGAAGGGATGGCCCCAATGGGAAGATCAAGTAGCAGCCACCAGATTTACACAGCGGTTAATAATCACCATGTCGAACATCAATCCACAGTGGTGGAGTCATCAGGTACGCTAAATCATATCTATATAAATATTTTATTTGATTCTGGTGCTACAAATAGTTTCATTTCACCTTCAGCATTAGAAAAGAGTGGGTTGGGAGCCTACGAGCATGATGAATTTAAACAAGTCGATATGGCTTCAGGGGAAAAACAAGTGGTAAGACCTAGCATTGATAATTGTATAGTAGACCTGGGAGTGTGTACTACCAGATGAAGGTATACATCACTTCTCTCAAGGCATATTATCTAATCATTGGAATGGATTGGTTAGAAGCTCATTGAACTTTGGTAGATTGTTTTGAAAAAAGGGTGCTTTGTGTTGACGATGAAGGAAGACCAGTTGAGATCCAGGGTGTACGAAGAAAGGTGTCATTACGCTTTATCTCAACTATGAAGGTTAAATGATGCTTGAGGCAAGGGTGTCGACTATATGTAGTGGAAGTAGTGAATGAAAGGAAGGGACCCTCATTGGATCAGTACCCAGTATTGTCAGAATTTAAGGATGTTTTTCTGAACAGGTTACCAAGGTTACCTCTTGAGAGGGAGCTTGATTTTACTATTGAGCTAAAACCTGGTGCAGAACCAATTTCCAAGACTCTATATCGGATGACAATGCCGAAACTTTATGAGCTACAAATGCAATTGAAAGAGTTACCGGAGTTAGGGCTAATAAGGCCCAGTGTTTCACCTTGGGGTGCAGCAATAATTTTTGTAAAGAAGAAGGATGGATCCTTATGACTGTGTATAGATTACAGGGACTTGAACCGTGCTATAGTTAAAAATAGGTACCCAATGCCGCGAATAGGTGACCTCTTCAATCATATGAAAGGAGCAGCGGTATTCTCAAAGATTGATTTGCGATCAAGGTATCATCAGTTAAGGATTAAGGAAGGCGATATTCCTAAAACTGCTTTTCGAACTCGGTTTGGACATTACTAGTTTGTCGTAGTACCTTTCGAATTGACCAATGCACCAACAGTATTCATGAGCCTCATGAATGATGTACTCTGGAAGTACTTAGACCATTTTGTACAAGTCTTTCTAGATGACATCCTCATCTATTCCAAAAATGAAAGAGAATATGAAGAACTCTTACAAGTGGTGTTGTCCTGCCTTAGAGAGAACAAATTGTATGAGAATTTGTTGAAGTGTTCCTTCTTTCAGAAAGAGATCCACTATTTAGGTCATATCATTTCTGGTGAAGGAATCTCTATGGACCTAGAAAAGGTAAAGGCCATTATGGAGTGGCCGGTGCCGAAAAATGCCCATGAAGTGAGGTGCTTCATGGGGCTAGCAAGTTATTATCGGAGATTTGTGGAAGGATTCTCAAAAATAGCTAAACCCATCACCAGTTTGAAGCGCAAGGGGGTCAGGTATGAATGGACAAAAGAAAGTGATAGTGCATTCATCAAGCTTAAGAGGTTACTAACTAGTGTACCAATACTACGAGTGTCGGATATGGAAAAGGACTTCACAGTCTGCACGAATGCCTCAAGGCAAGGGTTGGGGGCCATGCTAATGTAGGATGGAGGAGTGATAGCTTATGCATCAAGGAAGTTGAAGAAACACGAAGAGCTTTACGCTACTTATGATTTAGAGTTGGCAGAAGTAATGCTAGCTCTAAAACTTTGGAGGCACTATCTTGTGGGGCGAAAATTTGAGCTCAAAAAGGACCATCAAAGTTTAAAACATCTCTTCACTCAAAGAGATTTGAATGCTAGGCAAAGGCGATGGAGTGAGTTTATGAGTGAGTATGACTTTAGTATTTCATACATCAAGGGAAAGGAAAATGTGGTCGTAGATGCCTTGAGTAGAATACCATGTGTCTTCTCCTTGGTACCCTTAAAAGTCAATCTGAGGGAACGTGTGTTGACACAACTCCATGGAGATAGTTGGTATTTAAAGGTTACTTCAAACCTCCTGAGAGGGAGACGATTAGACCTAAAGTATGAAGGATATAGTCTGGAAGCAGACAGACTATTGAGATATCGGGAAGGATGTACATCCCTGAAAATGGGGATATTCAAAGCATCATATTGAAGGAAGCCCATAGAGCACTTTATTGTTCGCATCTGGGTGTGAAGAAGATGTATGCAGACATGAGGAATCTTTTCTTCTGGGTAGGCATGAAGCGCGAAGTAGTCCATTTCGTCACCAAGTTCCTAGAGTGTCAACAAGTGAAAGCTGACCACCATCACCCGACAGGCCTCCTACAGCCACATGATGTTCCTATGTCCAAGTGGGAAGTCATCTCTATGGATTTTGTTGTGGGGTTCTCGATCACATCTCATAGACACAATGCCATTCTTGTGATAGTTGATAAGTTAACCAAGAGCGCTCATTTTATTCCGGTTAGAGATACTTACGATGTCACTGATGTGGCACGCATGTTTGTAAGTGAGGTCATCCATTTGCACCAGATACCAAAGAAGATGATTTCAGATAGGGACTCCAGATTCACTTCTAGGTTTTGTACAAGTTTGCAGTCAGCATTGGGGACTCAGTTGAACTTAAGCACAACTTATCATCCTGAAACAGATGGGAAAACCAAGAGGGTAAATCAAGTCATGGAATACATTCTTAGGATGTATGTCATGGATAATCAAACCCATTGGGAGAAGTACCTACCTTTAGTAGAGTTTGCCTATAATAACAGTTTTCATAGCTCCATCGGAATGCCACCCTACAAAGCTCTATATGGAAGACCATGCAGAACACCGTTGAGTGGGGATAGATTAGAAGACCAAGTAACAGTTGGGCCATAATTGATTCAAGAGATGGAGGAACAGGTGATTCAAATTAGGCAGAGACTAAAGGAAGCACAAAATACACAGAAAAGTTATGCGGATGCACACAGGACCGATCAAAATTATGAAGTGGGAGACCAAGTTTTCATTCGTATCAGGCCTAATAAGAGTACCATACAGTTCGGGAAGGGGACAAAGTTGTCACCTCGCTTTATAGGACCGTTCAGAATCCAAGAGAAAATTTGACCCGTTCCCTATCGTCTCGTACTGCCACCCCACTTGCATAAAACTCATAATATTTTCATGTATCTGTTTTACGTCATTATGTTGCTGATGAATCACATAAGCTAAATTGGAAGGAATTGTAGGTATCAGACGTGGGAACTCTCATGGTAGAACTGTTACACATATTTGACTGTAGATTCCGACAACTCAGGAACCGTCCGGTAGACCAAGTTAAGGTCCAATGGGACAAGTATAGTCCAGGATCTGCTAGTTGGGAAGAGGCCAAGACACTATGACGAGACTATCCCTTACTTTTTTGACCACCTCGAGAATATGTTTCTCGAAGGTTGGGTGTATATAACACAACCTTTTGACTTATACAACTAGGATTACCTGAGGCCTACATACTTTTATTTTCTATTCAAAGTGAAACTATTAAATGATACACTTAAACTTTTAAGATGTATGAACCTTTATGAATGTTTAAATATTATTGATGATGATGGATATGATGCGATATATTGTGAGAATGTAAATTTTATGAATGTTTAAATATTGTTGATGATGATGGATATGATGTGATCTACTTTGTGAATGTAAATTTTATGAATGTTTAAATGTTATTGATGATGATGGATATGATGCGATATATTGTGTGAATGAGAATCCTATGAAGGTTTAAATGCTATTAGAATGATGTTGGATATGATGCAATCTATTTGGTAAAATATAATTTTATGAATGTCTATCGAAATTGAATTATGGGATATTATGAGATCTATTTCTAACTTGAAGAACTTTGATGTTAAGTTGTTGGTACAAGGATACCAAATTGAAATGATGATTGTATGCAATTACATGATGATAATGCATAGAAATGTATGAATTTGTGTTACAGACTAATCTGGAGGTTATGGGCTATGAAATAGCTAAGGGATAATGATGATGAAAGTGGATGTCATGACCACTAGCTGAGGAACATTATGGTTGTTGAAGGAAAATCTCCCTGTAGACAGGTAGATCTCCTCTTGAGAGCTAGAATCTTAACTCTTAAGACAAAAGACGCTTAACATGGACACTGAATTCTTTTCAGATCTATACAAACTAATGCATGAAGAGGAAGGAGAACAAGAGTACCTTTTTACCGACATTTGTCCCTGCACCCTCCAATTTGAGCTCCGATCTTTCGCTCCTTGATGAGCCCTGTAGACAAACAATAGTACAACCACTTCCTGCTCTATTGATATTAGCTCGAAAATAGATCTATCTATCAACGATAAGTTCATGTAAGATTAAACGCGAACTAGAAAGAAACAGGCCATGCATGTCATATTGATGAGAACAATGACAGAAGTAACTTACAATCATAGATGCGAATGTGACAGCTTCGTCAAGTCCCCTTTGTCTAACCCTTGCTCAAAAGATCCACGACCTGGATGATGGAAGCTTCATTGATTACTCTCCTCCAGTTCACTATGTGTTTCCTATGAGATCATAGGTTTCATGCTTGCAATTCTTCCCCCTTTCCACCATCATAGAGCCTGCTTATATAGGTTTAGAAAGGCTTAACCTCTTGAGGTATCTTTAGGGTAAGTTGAGGAATTCCCTCCTAAGATCATTATTGAACCAACAATTTGAATGCAACTACTTTCCAAACTTGAAAGATCCTCTCCTTATTCTCCTAAACAGATCAACTACTGCTTATATTAGACAACACTCCCTCAAAAGGGGTATTAAGGCACTATAACGCTCCCTAGTAGGCTCAAGGGGAGTGCCAATGCTTCAAATACTTGTAGCTCTCCTTCATAGGGGTGGTTTATTGTTATAACACTCCCTAGCACCTTATAGGGGAGTGCCAACACTCCTAAGGGTGATGTAGGGGAGTGCTCCCTTCTAAAACTCTAGTTTGAGAGCTCCTTTCAGGTGGGAAGAGATACCTGACTTCAGTTAGCCATTCTCTTTCTTCAAATCAGGTGTTTGAGTTATTCTAAGTGTCTCCTTGGTGTCGTCATCATGGAAGTATGCTTTGTTTGACATTTGCGACACTTGTGAACAACATGCGACACTTGTGACAGTTGTGAGGAATATGCAACACTTGCGACACTTATCAAAGCGAGTAATGTTGATGTGTAACAAATTGCCCCCCAAAGCATGAAGTTAGAAGATGAGAACTGACAATTGAAATTCTTTGTAGACTTTCAATTAAGGGTATAGACTCAAAGAACCTGACAAAAGCTGCACACAAACATCCAACAAATATCATGACATGTTTAAAAACCCAAGGCAAGAATACCTATGCTTGCGTGATCAAGACTTGCAAGATATGGCCACCATAAAATACACTGCGGATCCATAATTTTATTGATGAAAAGGTATAGCCACCGAGGATACAATGTGGAACTATACTATGATGACCTGGACTGGCCGTAGCCACGAAGAATACACATTGGATCTACGAGATGACAAGACATAGTGATGACCAATACAAAGTGGATCTATGTAACAATGTATGTATCATTTGTCCAAGAGAAACTCCTTCGCAACCTGGGAAAAGTATATATCAAAGTGATCACTCAACCTAGGGTCTTCTTATCGATCCCAATGTGGTACGAATATAACCACGTGAATAGATTTCTTGATGTCGAACATGGCAGAAACCGCTTGATTACCGATCAATGGTGTAAACCGTTAACAAGTGCAAGGGAGATCACCATTAATGTCAATGATTCCCAAGGTACCCTAGTACATTCCAACGAATGTGAATGGATGAGCTAGATTCGAACATCCGTGGAATCATCCAATCAGAGGTCAATGATGTAAACCTAATGTCGAATGTGAGGAGGCCTACCATTGAGGCATGCAGGTCCCATAGTACTAACTGGTTTCTAAGCATAATTCCTGGATAATGTGTTGAGGTCGACATGAATAGGCTCGTCGAAGGAGGGCCTTGATGTATCCCCCATCAACGACATGAAATGAACATAGAGATGTAATTGGTAGATCAAATGAACATGGATTGACACGGTTTTGAGACAAGATATTTGTGATGGCTGACTCTAGAGGCGGATACTTCCCTTGAACACTAAGGCACAAGAGTAGAAACATGACATGGACCAAAACTTGATGATGCAGTGGATGTTGTGACTTACGTCAGGTGACCCAAAGGAGTGAAAGAAACTCAAAGGATTGGCTCAGTGCAGAGATTCAACGGATTATAATGCGTGCAAATGACAAAGTGTCATGTTCAAGGGAAACTCTAAGAATTACTTGGTAATGTTCTCAAGAGACTTCTTGGCTTGCTTCTTTAAAATTTTCCCCCATCCAGATAGACGAGTACTTATTTTTTCTTTAATGAGCTTGAGAAGGATAACACATGCTCGATATAACTCACCTTCGGTAAGTTCCTCTTCCTTTGTTTAATGAACTGGAAGAAGTAAGGGTTCGATCCCGTATGGGCTTGTCGATGTGTGTTTTAGCGAGTCGAAAGACAGAAAACTTGAAGTTTTTTCATGATTATAGAGACTGGAAAAACACTTAAAAGAGAACTCTCTCAGTTCCTTTTTCATACAGTAGTCTGACGAGACCGAAAAAGAGATAAACTATCGCTCGAAATACACCCTTTCGAACCTTTTAACGAGTGTGAAAGGAAGCAAGGTCACTTGACGATCTTTTCATATTTAGAGAGTCTGAAAAGAGTTTAAAGATGACTACAGGGGGTTCCTTTTTCGTGTGTGCATGCGGGTCCAAAAAAGAGATAAAAGTCTACTCTGTGCGTTCTCATATTTTCGAGCTTGAAAACGAGCTAAGACTATGCTCATGGATGTGACAAGGTAAACAAACGATCAGAACTGCTTGGAAACCTGTGATGTCAAAACTGCAATCCAGAGGTTTAGTGAAGCCATTATATTGCCAGAGAAACCCATAAATAACTATACCTTATAAAAAATGGAAATTCATAAATAGTAATACAAGAAAAAATTCATTTACCATTTCATTTTGCATAAGGAGTTGTAGCAGTGGAGATTCTCACTTTGGAGGTGGATCTTGTTTCGCTTGATATCGGAGCTACGGTTGACCGTTTCTCTTTCTGTTTGGACCAGGTAGATATTCATCTCCCCTTATTTCAATTACATGGTTTAATATTCATTTTCATAGCAGTATTTAATTTAGAAAATGAAGCCCTAGTTCGCTCCAAAAAAGATCAAATCGGTCTCTATTAAAAACGATGGGAGTAAGACATTCTTTTGCAATAAATGTTTTAGAAAGTGATAGCCAATATGCCAACGCCTTGACACTTCAGTAGATGGGTCATTTGTGTCAAAGAAGTCATATAAAACTAAAAAATACGCCCACGCAACCATTATGGACATCATCTTAATTAAAAAACGTTTTAGTGTTGAATAATGATTATTGAATGGTAAAGAGAGGGCGTGATGATTATAAAAGAGGGCATGGTCTTTTTGAACAATGTGGGCATTAGATTTCAAGTTCTTAAATAGTTTAAGAAATTGTCGAAATTGCCAAAAAATTAAATAATGAAATTCTTTGTTTTTTTTGTTTGTAGGTGATTTCGGCGACCATGATCGAGTGGAAAGAACGAGAGCATGAGATTGATGACTTGGCTGCCTTGTAGAGTCCTCTCACACGGGCCGCGTTGAGAGCTTGTGGCTTACTTAAATTCTTCAAATTGCAAAAAATGAAGAAGGAGATTTTATTGCTTGAGCACATAATCAGCTTGTGGGATGTCACGGAGCAAGGGTTTTGGATAGGAACACAGCTTCTAACCATCGAGTTGGAAGATGTATATTTCTTGACTGGCCTCTCGAAAATAGGGGTTCCTATATCTTTTTCCAGGCAGAGGATGCTTCCTGAGCAAGTGGGTGTGTATATGGAACGTCATTGTGTTCCAGGAGCAAGACTGGTGGGGGGTAGAATCCCTATCAAGGATATCTGAGAGTTACCCCTCTGGTCCATTTTGTTTGCCATCATGAGTATGATGGGAAGTACTAGCGCACATATGGCATCGAGATCACAGGTAGCTTATGGCGTACAGTGTTTGGAGCGAACACTATTTAACTAGAGCGCAGGGTTCCTTCGGAATGTGAAGGAACAGGTTTCGCGGTGTAGGATGGGGCAGAAACAGTTTGGATATGGCTCTTTTCTAGTCCCATTTTTATTAGAGCGCATCCCCCAGATGCAACCTCAGATAGCACTGGCAGTGCGACCAGTGAAAGAACCACAGATGGAGAGGTGGACTAGTCTATCTCCGAGGCTAGTAGTGGATTCAGAGTTCTGTTTCACCGATGACTTCTGCTTGGTTGAGACGGAAGTATCTCTGGATAGAAGACTTCCCGTATGATGAGGTGGATTTTCGTGGGAGCATGGATTTGATTCTACCCATGGGGGAAGATTGGGATGTGTCAGGTAAGAGACTGATCAACACCTTGTCTAGTTTTTATTTTTTAAGTTTTTAATGTATATATTTTTTTGGGTATGTAGAAGATTTTTTTAAAAGATGTATTGTTTTCAACATGCAGACAAGGGAGCAGTGCGCCCGGCTGAGATACCAATACCAGGACATCGTGGGGGTGCTCCGGTTGCAGCAGATCTAGGGGCACCAGTGATAGGTATCTGGGAGGTTGAAAGAAACCTTCAAGGCCTCACGATGGGCATTCCTCCTCTATGGAGGGGAGAAGTGCCTTTACACCTGTAGAGGCACACTGTGGGAGTGCCAGAGAATGTTAATTCTCTACTAAGACGCATAGTGCGCATAGTGATATGTTACTCTCAGCACGATGTAGTGCAGAGAAATTAGAGTCTCTCTGGTGATTGTATTTTTGTAGGACTTGTCAGGAGATGTTGTACGGGTGTAAAGACCCAACATTTTTCTCTTCTAAATACTTTTTTGATGTAA
>CBVK0101893266.1:0-15991 GCA_900067695.1 Picea abies
AAAGGCCTTCTGAGCCTCATTGTAATGATCTTCTTGCGAATGCGCGCTGCTGTCACATCTCTTCTCAGAGATAAGCCGCCACCATTCCAGCAAGCTTGTTTCCGCTGCATTTTTACAGTTTCAGCTTATTTTGTTATTTAATAGAAAACCAGTTTTACTGTATCTCTGTTATTTTTTTGTTAAGAACCTATTCATAATCTGTATTCATTTCGTTCTACTCATAAAATCCGGATCAGCAACTCTGAGAAAATTTAACAAAATATTTGTATCAAATCGCAGTGTTGTTAAGCCAAAAGAAATACCAACCCTACACATAACGCCATGAGAAATAGCCGCAACCATTACTAGAGCTCCGACCATTTCTAGAGCTCCGCCGCAGATGCAGAGCAGGAGAGACTCAGGGTGCATTCACAATTGAAACAAGCTACAGGATGATTAGGGTTAGGGGTATTGAGAGAGTACATGTAGGGTTAGGTTTAGGTGAGGAGGATGCTAGAGGAAGCATGGTGGGCACGTGGAATCCATGCGTGCCCGCACTTTTTTTTAATTATTTCGATTTTCTTCAATTTTAAATTTCCTTTATAAATTGTGCGTGAGTTCTCGTTTAAATTTTATTTATTTATTATTTTTGTATAAAAGTAATTTAAGTCAATTTAGTTTTAATTAATTTAAAGTTAATTTATGATAATTTAGTATAAAGTAAATTAAAAATTTTTTTTTATGTAACTTTAAAATTATTAAGTGTAACTAATTATCAAATTAAAATTTTTAATTAAATTAATGGTGTATTTAGAGTAAAGTTAAAATACATTAAAAGGTTAATTAAAATTTTAGAAGGTCCATGGGTTTTGAACCCAAGACCACCCACCAAGCGATGCGCCTTAATAAGAGAAATAACACCAATGCGCCACACGTATCACTTTTACAAATAAATTCACATATAAATAGTTTAATTATCAATAGTAGCGAAGTACTAGCCTGAAGAATAATCCCCGATTATCCAAGCGTCAGGCTCACAAGACCTTACACACAATTGATCGAGCCAATCGCTGAGCCCTTTCATTCCATTCCACTAGTCTTCAGTAGCAGAAGCAGTGGAAAATGCGCGTTACGCAGGGGAACACATGAACTTGAATGGAGGTATGAGGTCGACCTTTTCACATCGTCCTGGATTCATCGGGAAGGCCCCTAGGACATTTCCCAGGGGAGGGGGCTCAAGGCCACCTCCATATGGTAACATAGTTGTGCCAAGGACAGTAGCCGCAAGGATTTCAATGGCAGCGAGTGCAACATCTCGTTCATCGCCAACAACGTAGACAGGTCCATGACCATCTCAAGGAACAACTAGTAGGGGCAGGGGTTCCAGGGGAAGGAATTCATTTCAGAGACAGTCGCAGAACAATGCGCAGGTTCAATCCTGTGTTACCTGTTGGGGACGTGGATGACGCCGTTACCAATGTGACTACCCAGAGTTACAATCAGGATTGTGCATAGAGAAGGAAAGGCCCCAATGGGAAGAGCAAGTGGCAGCCATCAGATTTACACAGTGGTTAATAATCGCCAGGAAAAACATCAATCCATGGTGGTGGAATCATCAGGTGCACTAAATCATATCAATGATAAGATTTTATTTGATTCTGGTGCGACAGATAGTTTCATTTCACCATCTGCAATAGAAAATAATGGGTTGGTAGCCTATGAGCACAATGACTTTAAACAAGTTGAGATGGCTTCGGGGGAAAAATAAGTGGTAGGACCTAGTGTTGATAATTGTATAGTAGACCTAGGAGTGTGTACTACCAGGTTGAAGGTATGCGTCACTGCTCTCGGGGCGTATGACCTAATCATTGGAATGGATTGATTAGCAGCTCACCGAGCCATGGTAGATTGTTTTTCATAAGAGGGTGCTTTGTGTCGACGATGGAGGAAGGCCAGTAGAGATCCAGGGGGTATGGAGAAAAGTGTCATTACGCTTTATATCAACTATGAAGGTTAAGCGATGCTTGAGACAAGGGTGTCAATTATATGTAGTGGAAGCAGTGAATGAAAGGAAGGGATCCTCAGTGGATCAGAACCTGGTATTGTCAGAATTTAAGCATGTATTTCCGAACGAGTTACCAGGGTTACCTCCTGAGAGGGAGGTTGATTTTACTATTGAGCTAAAACCTGGTGTAGAACCAATCTCCAAGACTCTGTATCGGATGACAATGCCAGAACTTTGTGAATTGCAAATGTAGTTGAAATATTTATTGGACTTAGGGCTAATAAGGCCCAGTGTCTCACCTTGGGGCGCACCAGTAATTTTTGTAAAGAAGAAGGATGGATCCTTACGACTATGTATAGACTACAGGGACTTGAACCATGATACAGTGAAAAATAGGTACCCAATGCCACGAATAGATGACTTCTTTGATCATATGAAAGGAGCAGTGGTATTCTCAAAGATTGATTTGCAATTAGGGTATCATCAGTTAAGGATTAAGGAAGGTGATATCCCAAAAACTAGCTTTCGAACTCGGTTTGGACATTACGAGTTTGTTGTAGTACCTTTCGGATTGACCAATGCGCCATCAGTATTCATGAGCCTCATGAATGACGTATTCCGGAAGTACTTAGAACGTTTTGTACAAGTCTTTCTAGATGACATCCTCATCTATTCCAAGAATGAAAGAGGACATGAGGAACACTTGCGAATAGTGTTGTCCTGCCTTAGGGAGAACAAATTGTATGGGAAGTTGTCGAAGTGTTTCTTCTTCCAGAAAGAGATCCACTATTTAGGTCATATCATTTCCAGCGAAGGAATCTCTGTGGACCCAGAAAAGGTAAAGGCCATTATGGAGTGGCCTGTGCCGAAAAATTCCCACGAGGTGAGAAGCTTCATGGGGCTAGTAGGTTATTATCGGAGACTTGTGGAAGGATTCTCCAAAATAGAAAAACCCATCACCACCTTGCAACGTAAGGGGTTTAGGTATGAATGGACAGAAGAGTGTGATAGTGCATTCATTGAGCTTAAGAGATTACTAACTAGTGCACCAATTCTACGAGTGCCGGATACGGAAAAGGACTTCACAGTCTGCATGGATGCCTTGAAGCAAGGGTTGGGGGCCGTGTTAATGCAGGATGGAGGAGTGATAGCTTATGCGTCAAGGAAGTTGAAGAAACATGAAGAGCTATACGCGACTCATGATTTAGAGTTGGCAGTTGTAATGCTAGCTCTAAACATTTGGAGGCACTATCTAGTGGGGTGAAACTTTGAGCTCAAAACGGACCATCAAAGTTTTAAACATCTCTTCACTCAAAGAGATCTAAATGCCAGGCAAAGGAAATGGAGTGAGTTTATGAGTGAGTACGATTTTGGTATTTTGTACATCAAGGGAAAGAAAAATGTGGTCGCAGATGCCTTGAGTAGGAGACCACGTATCTTCTCCTTGGTAACCTTAAAGGTCAACCTGAGGGAACATGTGTTGGCACAACTCCAACGAGACATTTGGTATTTAAAGGTTACTTCAAACCTCCAGAGCGGGAGGTAGTTAGACCTAAAGCATGAAGGATATAGTCTGGAAACAGATGGACTGTTAAGATATCGAGGAAGGATGTACATCCCTGAGAATGGGGATATTCGAAGCATCATATTGAAGGAAGCTCATAGAGCACTTTATTGTGTGCATCTGGGTGTGAAGAAGATGTACGCAGATATGAGGAATCTCTTCTTCTGGGTAGGCATGAAGTGCAATGTAGTCCATTTCGTCGCCAAATGCCTAGAGTGTCAGCGAGTGAAATCCGACCACCATCACTTGACAAGCCTCCTACAACCACATGATGTTCCTATGTCCAAGTGGGAAGTCATCTCTATGGATTTTGTTGTGGGGTTGTCGCTCACATCTCATAGACACAATGCCATTCTTGTGATAGTGGATAAGTTAACCAAGAGTGCTCATTTTATTTCGGTTAGAGACACTTACTATGTCACTGATGTGGCACGTGTGTTTGTAAGTGAGGTTATCCGTTTGCATGGGATACCTAAGAAGATCATTTTAGATAGGGACTCCAGATTCACTTCTAGGTTTTGGACAAGTCTGCAGTCAGCGTTGGGAACTCAGTTGAACTTAAGCATAGCTTATCAGCCTGAAACAGATGGGCAGACTAAGAGAGTAAAGAAAGTCATGGAAGACATGCTCAGGATGCATGTCTTGGATAATCAAACCCAATGGGAGAAGTACCTACATTTGGTATATTTTTCCTATAATAACGGTTATCATAGCTCCATCGGAATGCCACCCTACGAATCTTTTTATGGGAGGCCATGCAGAACGCCATTGAGTTGGGATAGACTAGAAGACCGAGTAACAGTTGGGCTAGAATTGATTCAGGAGATGGAAGAACAGGTGATTCAGATTAGGCAGAGACTAAAGGAAGCACGGGATAGGTAGAAAAGCTATGCGGATGCACAAAGGACCGACCGAAGTTATGAAGTGGGAGACCAGGTTTTCATTCGTATCAGGCCTAATAAGAGTACCATATGGTTTAGGAAGGGGACAAATTTGTCACCTCGATTTATAGGACCATTAAGGATCCAAGAGAAAATTGGACCCGTTGCATATCGTCTCATACTGCCACCCACTTGCATAAAACTCATAATGTATTTCATGTATCTGTTTTACGTCATTATGTTGTTGATGAATCACATAAACTAAATTGGAAGAAATTGCAGGTATCGGACATGGGAACCCTCATGGTAGAACCATTATGCATATTGGACCGTAGAGTCCGACAACTCAGGAACCGTCTGGTAGACCAAGTTAAGGTCCAGTGGGACAAGTATAGTCTAGGATCTGATACTTGGGAAGATGCCGAGACACTACGATGAGACTATCCCTCACTTTTTTTTTACCACCTTGAGAATATGTTTCTCGAAGGTGGGGTATATGTGACACCACCTTTTGACTTAGACAACCAGGATTACCTAAGACCTATATACTTTATTTTCTAGTCACAGTGAAACTATTAAATGATACACTTAAAATTTAAAATCTATGAACTTCTATGAATGTTTAAATGTTATTGACGATGAAGTATATAATGCGATCTTCTATGTGAATGTAAGTTTTATGAATGTTTAAATGTTATTATTGATGATGTATGTAATGTGATCTACTATGTGAATGTAAATTGTACGAATGATTAAATGTTATTGATGATGATGTATATGATGCGACATATTGTGAGAATGTGAATTTTATGAATGTTAAATGCTATTAGAATGATGTTGGATATGATGCAATCTATTTTGGTAAATGATAATCTTATGAATGGGTGTTGAAACTGAATTATGGGATATTATGAGATATGTTTCTAACTGGAAAACTTGATGTTAATTTATCGGTACAGGGATACCAAATTGAAATGATGATAGTATGAAATTACATGATGATAATGCATAGAAATGTATGAGTTTGTGTTACAGACTAATCTACAGGTTATGGGCTATGAAATAGCCAAGGGATAATGATGATGAAAGTGGATATCATGAACACTAGCCAAGAAACATTATGGTATGAATATAGTATGTGAAATTATATTGGTTTGGATGCATTGCTATGATATTTGGGCCAGTGCAGGAGTTCAGGTGAAGACACTGCCCACAACCAAATAAACGATGAAAAAACCCCCAACAACACGGTGCCACTGTATATTCCATTGTAGGGTGTGGACCCTAGTTATGATTAGGAGGGGTGGAGACATTTCCCACCATGTATCCTATGAAACCTGAAGTCATGTGTTATTGGATAAATCCGTAAGTGCGGACACAAACCAATCTCCCTAGATCCACCTGGATCTAGAACAAAACAAGATAGAATAATACTCTTTCCCTAGATTGTGACTATTGAATGAACTAGGAGGCAAGAACAAGTTACATACCTTATAATCGCTTCCTATGGTCTTTCTTGCTCCTGCTGTGCTTCAGTGCTCTTGTGCAGTCAAGACCAAGACAACACAAACCAACCAAAGTGAAGAAAGCACAATCTATTCAACAGTCAATCTATGTATATGATCAAGAAGTTATACAATAAAGTGGAATTATCTTTATGGGAAACAGACATATTACTGTATCATATTGATGGAAAGTAAAGATTACAACCTGAGCCTTGATGTTGCAAACTTTCTTTCGATGGCCCTTGGCTCTGACACACACACTTGCTCACTTGTATGAAGAAGATCAACCACTTTTGATAAATTTGCTGGAGTTCTTAACTGCTGTAGCATTAGTCCTTCACACAAACCTTTTCACTAATTCTCCAATGAATCTATTGCTTGTTTTATTCTAACCTTTTCCATGAGAATTCCCTCGATATATAGGAGAGAATGGATTAGTTACTTGGATAAGAATGATCCCAAAATATCAGGGAATCCAGTACTTAGGTAACCATTCGAATGCCATCTCATCCTTCTAGAAGATTCCCTTCTAGAAGCTTCGAGAATTCATCTTTTTCCCTTCTTTAGAAAGAGTTCGCATCCTATCAATACAACATAGTGCGAACTTCTCACACCCTGGATTAAGGCAGCCTACGAGAATCATGCATTCTCGTAGGAAAATATACTAGCAGCCTACGAACAGTCCTCAAAAATGTGATTTCTGGAAAGAGAAGAAAGTAACTTTTCTCAGGAGAAAGTTCTTATGAAGAGCCTGAGTACACCATCATCAATATATCATCATGATGAACAAAATCATGGGTAACAGAATGCCCCCCAAAGTATGAGGTTGGAACTAGTGACAGCCGATAGACTTTGTAAGCTGCATGTGTGTGTCGAGAACCAAGAGCACATCTAATCGAAAACTTGCGAACAATCAAGCATCTGCAGAGTATCATATATATCAATTTTGAGGTAGGCATTCCCATACTTAGATCATAGACTGATGACATTATAGACAAAGGTCATGGACACCAATCATACACTGTCAATCCATGCCGTCAAAATATAGCATAGCCACCTGAATACACTGTGGATCTATGCGAGAAATTTCAAATCAAGACGACATAGCCACGAAACATACAAAGTGGATCTATGTGTCGCAAATTATACATACTCCATCACAACCTGGATCGCAAAGCTAATATCCAGGGTCTTCAAATTTGTCACCCAAAGTACGAATCTAACCATTTGATTACATGTGTTGAAGTCGAACATGGCAGAAACCACTTGATTACCGGTCATTGATGTAACCGTTAACAAGTGCGAGGGAAATCACCATTGATGTCAATGACTCCCAAGGTACCATAGTAAAATCCATCGAGTCTGAATAAATGAATTGATGTCGAACATCCAACGAAATATTTTGATCAAGGGTCAATGATGTAAACCCACTGTCGAAAGCGAGGAAACTTGCCATTGAGACATGCAAGATCCAAGGTACTAAATAATTTCTAAGTCTTGATTCCGGATAATGAGCTGAAGTCAACGAAACAAAACTTGTCACAGGAGGGCCTTGATGTATCCCCCATCAATGACACGAAATGAGTAACATATTTTGAAGGTGAAACAAAGTATGATGTGAATTGGACTTGACACAGGGAAGGCCGACACAGAGAGAATGGATAACTACAGATGGCTGACTCAATATAGGTTTCAAATGGAATTCTCTTGAACATATGAACGACATGACCAATGATTTGGCAGCATTGACTCAAAGACGACACAGGGAATGACCTTATAGCAAATCGAATGAGAGACAAATGGATTTCCCAAACCAACTTCAAATGATGAATAGGGGGTGTCATGTTCAAGAGTGACACTTACTGCCAATCAATATGAAAATGAAACATATCCCTTTCCCAAATTTCCCCCCACCATTTCTGACAAGTACCTCTTTATTTTTATGCAAGCTTGAGGAGGATAACATATGCTTGTTGATATAAGCTCATCCTTCGGACGAGTCCCTCAGATTATTTTTAACGAACCCTAAGAAGGAGTGGTTCAGTCCCATCATGGGTCTGTCAATGTTTATTTAACGAATCCAGAGATAGAAAACTCGAAGGTTTTTCAAGATTATAGAGTTTGGAAAAACACTTAAAAGAGAACTCTCTCAGTTCCTTTTTCATAAAATAGTCTGGACGAGACCGAAAAAGAGATAAATTATCGCTCACCAGATGTGCACTTCAAATACTTTAGCGAGCGTGAAAATAGAAAGGTCGCTCGACGATCTTTTCATGTTTAGAGAGTTTGAAAAAAGCTTAAAGAGGACTCTAGGGGGGTTCCTTTTTCGTATAACCTTGTTGAGCCTGAAAAAGTGATAAAAGTATGCTCGACCACGTTCTCATGTTTTTACAAGCGCAAGAACGGACAAAAACGACGCTCGAGGTTTTATGTAAAAACCATAAAAACAAAAAACAAAAAAACACGCCATAATGAAGAAAAATATGTCCATACCCTTATATTTAATCATCAATGTCATCATTCCTACAAATCATTACACTCATCTTGATATTAGGGATTAGGTTTAATAAATAAATAAGCATAAAAAACCCAAAATGACATAGTAAAAAGTAAATCAAATGAGTAAATAATCATTTTTACCATATCATTTTACATTTCCACTATTGAGCTCCAAAACCCCCTTTTTACCCTCCGAGTTTGGCGTCAATTTGTGGGAGATACAAGAGACCATTCAATGAGCCGTCTGCAGCATTAAGGTAAGCTCTTCATCCTTGACATTTTCATGGTTAAAATTTTTAATTTCATTGGTTAATTCTTTAGTTTCAAATTGTTTTTTGAACCCTACATGCACGTATGCATTCTCGTAGGCAGCCCATACGGGGCCTGCGAGAATAATGCATTCTCACAGGTGAAATTTAAGCCACCTGCGAGGTTCTCACACTGTGCTAATGGGGCACCTGCAAGAACCGCAGAACCCAATTTTTTTTTAAATTTTTAGCCAAATGAAAAAAACTCTAAGGCATGAAAAAATTATTAATCCTCCTTTTATGTTCCTTGTGTAGATAAATAGCCATAAACATGGTGCTTGAGTGGCGTGAAAGAGAACATGAAGAGGATAATGCAAATGCCGAGAATCATCCTCCTACCATAGCTGCATTGAGAGATTGTGGGCTCTTAAAATACTTCCGCATCCCGGGCATGAGGGCCCAAGTCAGACTACTAGAGTACCTGGTCCGTATGTGGGACCCAGATCAGTAGGTTTTCAATGTAGGAGCTCACACTCTGTCCATAGATATTGAGGACATATAATTTTTGACTGGATTGTCCAGGTGCGGGTATTATGTCAGCCTGACCGATAGTAGAGGTGGCGGGCTAAAGATGAGTGAGTACTGCAATCAATACTATGTACCTGAGGCTGAGAGGAAAAAAGGAAAAGTGGCTATTTGGGGGGTACAAGACTTGACCCTCCGCACTATTATTTTTACTATAACTCAGATGGTTGGGAGTTCTTCTCCTCATATGGCATTATAGATCTAATTCCAGTACGCCATCGAGTGTACTGAGCCTCGAGTATTCAACTGGGCAGATGTTGTGCTTCGCAGTATCAAAAAGCAATTAACCAAATGCAGGCGAGGTGAATTGAAACAATTTGGGTATGGATCTTTGTTAGTGTCCTTCTTCCTTGAGAGGGTCCCCATATTTAGACTTCAGGTTGAGTGGAACTTACCAGGTCCTAGGGATCCATGGATGTTGAGATGGTGTCGGCTCATGGCTCGGCACGTGGCAGGACCAATCGTCAAGTACGATGATATTTTCTTTGACTGGATTCAAAACCAGATGTTGATGGTCGATGACTACGCTTATACTGGGTTGGATTTCCAAGGAGATCCAGATTTGGCATTGCCTGAGGACGCTCAGTGGGGTGACCTTGGTAAGAAGTACACACATTTTCTCTTTTTAAATGTTTTTGTGAATTTTATCATATTTAAATGTTTTTGTTTTATATATTTATCCAAAGACTAACACAAAACGTTTATTGATAACATAGATGTTGGACCGTATAGACCTCCTGCCACCTCTCATATCTAGTGACGAGGAGAGGTAGAAGCAGCAGCACCACAGTATGCCGAAGATTATCAGGTGGTGGAACAGAATTTAGAGGGCCTGACAACAGACATTCCAGATATGACTCTGGAAGAGGTTCCATGACGCGATCATCGTCACACTGTAGGGGTATTAGCAGCTATGAGTTGACTGCTCCGTAGGGTTTCTAGGGAAGTCGTGTGTTACCGTGAACGTCATCCATGACATTATTTTGTAGAAGCTATAAGCTTAAAATTTTGATATTTTGGTCTTCGGATAAACTTTTTGTAAAAAGTCTTTTGATCGTTATATATACAGATGTTTTCTACCGGTTACTTTATATTGTATGAATTTTGAATGTGTTTGATTTATAAATTATTCAAATTTTTGTCCAATACATAATTAGCCAATGTGTCTGTTAATGTATTAAGACATCTAGGAATATGTTGATATTCAATGTGATCAAAATAACGTTCCAAGAGGCGAAATCGCAAATACACCCTTAACAAAGTAGGACTTCGAATAGAGTAGATATTACTTAACTGTAGTACTACAAGCTGTGAGTCAAGTCGCACAACCAAATGACAAATTCCGAGTGAGATAGCATCAACCAATAATTCAATAATGGCACTATACTCTGCAATGTTGTTAGTTGCACGACCAAGACATACACCTCGTAAAGATATAAGCTTGTTTGTTGGGGCATAGATTGCCTACACAACGGAATCTAGGTTCTGAGTACTATGACTAGCACCATCAGTGAAGCCAATATAGGGTAGCGAAGACTCCAACATTTGGAAATAAAAAACAACGTCACATAAGGGCAGAGACTAGATAACGTCAAAAGAAAACTAAAATAACACACACAAAGTATGATACATAAAATACAAGTACTTGTGCACAAATGATTTATGCATAGTACTTCTTCAAGTACAACCCATTCCTAGGTTCACTCAAAGGGATACCATCGTAATCGACCCGCTCATATGCTCCTTTTTCCAAAAATCGACAAACAATATAAGGACCTCGCCACATTGGTTCGAATTTCCCAGCTCCTAACACATCTCGATCTTGTTCATAGAGAAGAACAAGAACACCTTCAGATAAAATGTGAGGCTTGACATGCTTGTCATATTGTTCCTTGACACGTTTCTTCTGGGCTTCTATTACTAGAGTGGCCTCACGTCGAGTTTCGTCTAATCGCATCAGATACAATAGACGTTCTTCTTCAGTAGAAGTGTTGGGTAAGAGCTCGAAAACTAGCTTCAAAGAAAGTATCTCGCATTCTATAGGAAGAATGGCTTCCACACCATAGACTAATCAAAAGGGCGTAAACCCCGTAGCGGATTTGACAGATGTCCAATATGCCCACAATGCCGAAAACAACATCGTGTGCCAGCTTGTTTTATGAATTCCTATCATCCGTCGAAGCATAGTTATAAGAATTTTGTTGATTGCTTCGACCTGGCCATTAGCTTGCGGATAATAGGGTGTTGAGTTATCATGACGAAGACCCAAATTTTCCGTAAGTTCAAACATCATAAAATTCCTAAAATGACTATCGTGATCAGTAACGATAGCTTGGGGAACACCAAAACGAGCTATGACATGGTTAAAAAGAAAGAACACTATAGTCTTTCCAGTATTATCGAATGTTGGCATCGCCTCGGCCCATTTTGTAAAGTAATCAACAGCTACAATGATGTAACCATGCCCCCCAACCGAGTGAGGGTGACATGTCATGAAATCAATGCCCCATTTCACAAAAGGACCAACTGAGACCACAGGATGAAGAGGAGCAAGATTTGACCGAATTTTCTGATTGTAGGTCTGGCAGGCATGGCATTTCTGAACAGCAGTAATGCAGTCATTAAACAAAGAAGGCCAAAAATACCCTACGCGTAAAATATTCTGGGCAGTAGCATACCCAGACATATGACCACCACATGCTCCAGAATGGAAGTCATTTAGAGCTTTCTCGGCTTCATCAAACGTTAGACAATGTCGAAAAACAGAGTCAATACCTCGACGGTAAAGAGTATCCCCGAGGATAATGTATTAACGAGCTTGATAGCGTATGTGACGTCGTTCAGTACTAGACAAAGCAGTCCGAAAAGTCTAGGTTTGTAGATATATAATGATATCTCCATACCAAAGATCATCAGTGCTAATAAGGAAAAGAGATTCATCGGGTAATGAATCTACTGCTACATTTTCCGTGGCAGAGTGAGGAAAATCGCATATCAACTCAGCAAAAACTAAGGATTTCTTAGACGTGGCACGATCGAATTCCAAGTCAAACTTATGGAGTATGAAAATCCATTTGGAGTATTTTCCCCCTAGCAATTGATGTGTCAAAATTTGTTGCATAGGGTTGCAATGAGAAATCACTCTAGTTTTCCTTGAGAGAATATAATGCCGAAAGCGTTGAACAACTTGAATGGTAGCCAAGGCTAGTTTTTCAACATGTTGATACTTGATTTCAGTTGATGTGAGACTTCGACTCAAGTAATAAATAACTTGCTCATTGTGCGCATCATCCTCTTGGACAAGAACCATGCCAATAGTATACTCAGAGGCAGCAAGATAAAGAAAATAATCACGACTATAATCAGGAGGAAAGAGAAGCAGAGCTCGTGTGAGGGACAACTTCAAAGCTTCAAAAGCATTGTTAGCAACGGTATCCCAGATGAACTCTGAATCTTTCTTTAGCTGTCGTGTAAAAACACGAGTAATCTCGACGTAATTAGGGATAAAATGACGAAGAAAGTTTGCTTTCCCCTGCAAACTTTGCAACTGGTGCAGTGTAGAAGGAGGAGGGAGACTAAGAATCGCCTCAACCTTAAGAGGATCCACCCTGATCCCTTGACGTGAAATGGTAAAACCTAGAAGACGGCTGGATTCTACACAAAAAACACATTTATAAGGATTTAAACGGATACGATAGAATCGACAGTGAACAAAAATAGCTCAGAGATGAGTGGGGTGATCGACTTGACTCAAAGAATGAGATGGTAAGTCGTCCAAATAGGGTTGAACGATATGCTTTATATCATGAAAAGAATAAGACATAGCACGCTGAAACGTCGCACCAGCATTTTTAAGACCGAAGGGAAGCTTCCTATAGGAAAAATTACCCCAAGGACAAATAAAAGAGGTTTTATGTTGGTCCTCGAGAGCGATGTTAATTTGATTATAGCCGGAGAAACCATCCATGAGAGAGAAGATTTCACTTCCGGCACAGTCATCGATAATCTGGTGAACGAAAGGGGTTGGAAAGTTGTCTTTTGGACAGGCTTTGTTAATATCCCTATAATCAACACATACATGAATACTTCCACCTTTCTTATCAATCGGTACAGGGTTGGAAACCCATTCGGTCAGAGCCACTAGATAAATAAAGCCGGCTTTCAAAAGTTTTTCAACCTCGAGCTTGATAGCCGCCACTTTACGTGGGTGGAATGGAGGAAGGTGTTGCCAGATAGGTTTAGCTCTGGGGTATGTCTTTATCTCATGTACAACAATTGCAGGGTTGATACCTGACATCTCTTCGTAGCTCCAGGCGAAGATGTCATGAAATTCTTTGAACAGAGACGTATAGGTGACAATTTCATCAGGAGAACACGAAGCGTCGATATGAACATTTTCAACTATCCCAGGTTTAACAGATATGTCAATGGGAATCATGGGAGAAATATTACTGAGGTTCCCTTCTGCAAACACATCATGTGCAGATCCAGGAACGGTCGATATGACAACAACGGTCGATGGAGCCTAAATTCATTGGTAGTTCTCAAGAGTGTGTTGTTCCAAAAAGAGTATGGAATGATGATGCCCACCATCCCAAGGGGTGTCCTCCATGACGGACATGATCATCTTGTCAGTGGGAAAGATAACACGAAAAGGATCGAGAGACAACTCATCAAGAGAGGGGGTAGAAGGTGTTGCCAATTGAATTGCCTGATAAGCAGACTCAACCAGAGTTAATGGCATGACGTCGCCAAAACGAGTATGATCTCTAGGGTCAGGGACTATCCAAGGGTCGGAATACATAGGAAGTTTGTGAGGCACGGTGGAGATCATATTGATAGAAGCAAATGACGGGCACGAAACATCGGGCAGTGGAATGGGGAAAGTACCCATTAATGAAGAGTCCTTTAAAAGGCCTACACCGACATTCTCATAACCTGACGGGGTTTTATCTATAAACGACACGTTGCCAGTACGAGTATCGAAATTGAAGAAGGCAAGTTGGTCAATAGTAACAACCTTTCCTTGATGAGGAAAATGTACTACACGGAACAATGTTGACATAACAACACGCATGGAATCGATCCAGCTACGACCAAGAAGAAGATTATAATCAAGGGGAGCATCGAAGACTTCCACTTCAACTTGGACCGTCTTACCTTCTAGTGTAATGGGCAATGAAGGAAGAACACCATAAGGCTTAAAACCAGAGCCATTGAAGGCTTTCAGAGTATTTTTCGATTCATTTAAGGGAGGAGAGCCAATGGCTTTCCAACAAGAAAAAGACATTACACACGTTGAGGCACCCTCGTCGATAACAGTTTGGCAAATATTCTTGTCAGAGACAACAACTTGTATCTGGAATGCGAGTTGAGGGGGTAACCTAGGAATATGATCATCCAAGTCAAAGACTATTAAATTCGTATCAGTTGGGTCAATTCCACCTATAGCTTTCAACAGTGCCTTTTGTTGTGCAGGACACGACTGAAGGACTTCAAGGGCTGACATCGCTGAAGGTGCCTGGGCCAGATCTTCCACAATACTGTAGTTTTGGGCTGCACGAGCATGAGGATTGAAAGTTGATTTCCTAACAACACCCTTAGGGGGTCGCAGGACTGTATCAAGGCTCGGTCATTCGAGATGAAGAGGACCATTTGTAGGTGGAGTCGGTGGAGAGGGTTGTACCAAAGTAGGAGGTAAATCATCAACCTTCTCCTTAGACAGAGAATAATCTTTGGCTCTAGTTGTGAGTGCAATGTTATTTTTCTTAGAATCACCGGTACACATCAAAACACATGATGTTTTAGAAGAATATGGTTGGTCATGCATGACCAAATGATCTTGTTGTTGAGACGGGAAGGGTTGGGACAAGACTGTCGGTGTAGATGGTTTGGGCGTTCCTTGAAGGAACTTAGTGACCTCGGCATGTTGTGGGAAATCCTTCGTGTAGTGATCATCACCACAGATAAGGCAAGGGTAACGGGGTTTACGCTTATCCCGATCTTCAACAGGGGTATTTTTAGGCTGCTCTGTTTGATTATTATTTTTTCCCTCCTTATTCTTGCCTCTCCCTTTTTTCGATTTATTTTTATCGGTCGGGGTAGATTGAACGGCGTTCACCTCAGAAGTTTTAACGGTGGAAGTGGCAGGAGATGGAGCATGTTGAACATTAGAAGAAGCAGACTTAGGGTTGGTGCTTGAAACAGAATGTGATTGGGCTTGGGTAGTACCAATCACACCATCAGCTGCATGTGAGGTAGAGGGAGTAGTGGAAGTGCTGGAAGTACCAAGACGAGGTAACTCGGGTAATAAATCATAAAGTGTTCCTGTTTGTGAATAAATGAGATCAAGATATTGAGCATGACTTATAGTCTGCTCTTCCATGACAATGCCACCCATGGCAATGTCCTTACCAATTTCATTCACAAAATATTTTGTGAACCATTCTGCTAGTAACTGATCGGGGAATTCAAGTTTAATGAGACGTCATCTTCTTCGCCACTCATGGATATGATCTGATATATGAGTGCCTTTAGTCTATTTGAAAGAAGTCAAAATCTTAGTCCCAGTATCATAACGGATCGGTAACTGGTAATGTGTAAGAAAATCCATAGCTAGGGTGTTGAAATCAGAGAAGAAACCTCGTGGAAATTCAATATACCACTTCACAGCAGAACCAGTAAGGGTTTGTTGAAAAAGACGTAAACGAATAGAGTCATCCATC
>CBVK0101893275.1:0-15057 GCA_900067695.1 Picea abies
CCCACACTGGGTGAACCACGCAAATCTATGTCTCTCTTGTATTGTGTGTCTTCTGTGTTTTGTTTCTGCATTTGTTTTATTTCATTGCTCCGTGGTCCTGTTTTTCTAACACATATTACTGTATTATATTGATGGAAAGCAAAGATTACAACCTAAGCCTTGATGTTGCAAACCTCCTTTCGATAGCCCTTAGCTCTGACACACACACTTGCTCACTTGCATGAAGAAAATCAACCACTTTTGATAACCTTGCTGGAGTTCTTAGCTGCTGTAGCATCAGTCCTTCACACAATCTTCCACTAATTCTCCAATAAATCTCTTGCTAGTTTGATTCTAACCTTTTCCATGAGAATCCCCTCAATATATAAGAGAGAATGAATTAGTTACTTGGATAGGAATGATCCCAAAATATCAGGAAAGCCAGTACTTGTATAACCATTCAATGCCATCTCATCCTTCTAGAAGATTCCCTTATAGAAGGTTCGAGAATTCATCTTTTTCCCTTCTTTAGAAAGAGTTTGCACCCTAACAGTTAGGCACAGTGCAAACTTCTTGCACCCTGGCTTAATGCAGCCTACAAGAATCATGCATTCTCGTAGGAAAATGTATTGGCAGACTACGAACCTTCCTCAAAACTGTGATTTCTGGAAAGAGATAAAAGTAACTTTTCTCAGGAGAAAGTTCTAATGAAGAGCCTGAGTACACCACCATCAATACATCATCATGAAGACCAAAATTATGGATAACGGAATGCCCCCCAAATTCTAAGATTGGAACTAGTGACAATCGATAGACTTTGTAAGCTGCATGTGTGTGTCGAAAACCAAGAGCGCATCTAATCGAAAACCTCCAAACACCCAAGCATCTGCATATATACCAATTTTGAGGTAGGCATTCCCATACTCAAATCATAGACTGATGACATCATAAACAAAGTTCATGTCCACCAATCATACATTGTGGATCCATGCCATCACAATATAGCATAGCCACCTGAATACACTGTGGATCTATGCGATAAATTTCAAATCAAAAAGACATAGCCACGAAACATACACAGTGGATCTATGTGTCACAAATTATACATACTCCATCGCAACCTGGATCACAAAGATAATATCCAGGGTCTTCAATCTCATCGCCCAAAGTACGAATATAACCATGTGATTACATGTGTTGAAGTCAAACATGGCAGAAACCACTTGATTACCGGTCATTGATGTAACTGTTAACAAGTGCGAGGGAAATCACCATTGATGTCAATGACTCCCAAGGTACTATAGTAAAATCCATCGACTGTGAATAAATGATTTGATGTCGAACATCCGACGGAATCTTTCGATCAAGAGTCAATGATGTAAACCCACTATTGAAAGTGAGGAAACTTGTCATTGAGGCATGCAAGCTCCAAGGTACTAAACAATTTCTAAGTCTTGATTCCGGATAATGAGCTAAAGTCGATGGAACAAAAATCGTCACAGGAGGGCCTTGATGTATCCCCCATCAATGACACAAAATGAGTAACAAAGTTTGAAGGTGAAATAGAGAATTTTGAAAATTGGACTGGAAATAGGGAAGACCGACACAGAGAGAATGGATAACTGCAAATTTCCGACTCAATATAGGTTTCAGATGGACTTCTCTTGAACATATGAATGACACGACCAATGATTTGGCAGCATTGACTCAAAGATGACACATGAAATGACCTTGTAATTAATCGAAATAGAGACAAATAGATTTCCCAAACCGGCTTCAAATGATGAATAGGGGGTGTCATGTTCAAGAGCGACGCTTACTGCCAATCAATACAAATATGAAAACATATTCGTTTCCCAAATTTTCCCCCACCATTGCTAGCAAGTACCTCTTTATTTTTACGCAAGCTTGAAGAGGATCACATATGCTTGTTGATATAAGCTCATCCTTCGGACAAGTCCCTCGGAGTATTTTTAACGAACCCTAATAAGTAGTGGTTCGGTCCCATCACGGGTCTGTCAATGTTTGTTTAACGAGTCCAGAGATAGTAAAATCGAAGGTTTTTCAAGATTATAGAGTTTGGAAAAACATTTAAAAGAGAACTCTCTCAATTCATTTTTCGTAAAATAGTCTGGATGAGACCGAAAAAGAGAGAAATTATCGCTCACCAGACGCATACTTCAAATAATTTATCGAGCGTGAAAATAGCAAGGTCGCTCGGCGATCTTTTCATGTTTAGAGAGTCTAAAAAAAGCTTAAAGAGAAATCCAGGGGGGTTCCTTTTTTGTATAACCTTGGTGAGCCCGAAAAAGTGATAAAACTATGCTCGATCACGTTCTTATGTTTTTCACGAGCACAAGAACAGACAAAAAGACGCTCGAGGTTTTATGTAAAAACCATAAAAAACAATTAAAATCACACCATAATGGAGAAACATATGTCCATATCCTCATTTGTAATCATCAATGTTATCACACCTGCAATTCATTACACTCATTTTGATATTAGGAATTAGGTTTAAACAATAGATAAACATAAAAACCCAAAAATGACATAGTAAAAAGTAAATTAAATGAGTAAATAACCATTTTTACCATATCATTTCACTTTTTCATTATTGAGTTCCAAAACCCCCTTTTTACCCTCCTAATTCGGCGTTGATTTTCGGGAGCTACAAGATATCATTTGACGAGTCGTCTACAGCATTACGGTAAGCTCTTCATTCTTGACATTTTCATGGTTTAAAATTTTGATTTCATTGGTTAGTTTTTCATTTTTAATTGGATTTTTGAACCCTACTTGTGCATAGGAATTCTCGCAGGCAGCCCATACGGGACCTATGAGAATGATGTGTTCTCACAGGTGAGCCTTGAGCCACCTGCTAGGTGTTTTCACTGTGTATAATAAGGCACCTGCGAGTAGCACAAAACTCAATTTTTTTTTAAATATTTAGACAATGAAAAAGATTCATATCATGAATAAAATCATTAATCCTCCTTGTATATTCCTTATGCAGATAAATATCCACAAACATGGTGCTCAAGTGGCAAGAACAATAACATGAGGAGGATAATGCAAATGCCAAGAATCATCCTCCCACCATAGCTGCATTGAGAGATTGTGGGCTCTTAAAATACTTTCGCATCCTGGGCATGAGAGCCCAAGTCAGATTACTGGAGTATCTAGTCCGTATGTGGGACCCAGACCAGCAAGTTTTCAATGTAGGAGCTCACACATTAGCCATTGACATTGAGGACATATACTTCTTGACCGGATTATCCAGGCGTGGGTATTATGTCAGTCTGACCAGTAGCAAAGGTGGCGGGTTAAAAATGAGTGAATACTGCAATCAATACTATGTATCTGAGGCTGAAAGGAAAAAGGGAAAAGTGGCTATCTGGGGGGTACACGACTTGACCCTCTGCACTATCCTCTTTACAATAGCTCAGTTGGCAGGGAGTTCTGCTCCTCATATGGCATTAACGAGCTACTTCCAGTACGCCATCGAGTGTACTGAGCCTCGACTATTCAACTGGGCGGATGTTGTGCTTCGCAGTATCAAAAGGCAATTAACCAAATACAGGCGGGGTGAATTGAAACAATTTGGTTATGGATCTTTGTTTGTGTCCTTCTTCCTTGAGAGGGTCCCCGTATTTAGAATACAAGTTGAGTGGAACCTACTGGTTCCTAGGGATCCATGGATGCTTAGATGGTGTCGGCTCATGGCCCGGCATGTGGCAGGACCAATCGTCAAGTATGACGATATTTTCCTTGACTGGCTTCAAAACCAGATGTTGATGGTTTATGACTACGTGTATGCCGGGTTGGATTTCCAAGGAGATCCGGATTTAACACTGCCTGAGGACGCTCAGTGGGGAGACCTCGGTAAGAATTACACACATTTTCTCTTTTTAAATGTTTTTGAATTTTTTATCATATTTAAATGTTTTTGTTTTATAGATTTATTCGAAGACTAACACAAAATGTTTGTTGATAACACAGATGTTGGACCGTATAGACCTCCTTCCACCTCTTCTATCCAGCGATGATGAGAAGTAGCAGCAGTAGCACCACAGTATGCCGAAGATTACCAGGTGGTGGAACAGAATTTAGAGGTCCTGACAGCAGACATTCCATATATGACTCTGGAAGAGGTTCCACGACGCGATCAACATCACACTGTAGGGGTATCAGCAGCTATGGGTCGACTACTCCGCAGGGTTGCTAGGGCAGTTGTGTGTTACCGTGAACGTCATCCATGACGTCACTATGTAGAAGCTATAAGCTTCAATTTTTGACATTTTGGTCTTTGGACAAACTTTTTGTAAAAAACAAACTCTTTTGATCGTTATATATACAAATCGCTTCCACCGATTTACTTTACATTGTGTTAATTGTAATTTGTTTGATTTATAAATGGTTCAAATGTCTGTCCAATACATAATTAGCAAATGCATCTGTTAATGTATTACGACATCTAGGAATATGCTGATATTCAATGTGATCAAAATATCGTTCCAAGAGGTGAATTCGCAAATATACCCATAACAGAGTAGGACTTTGAATAGAGTAGATATTACATAGCTATAGTACTACAAGCTGCGAGTCAAGTCGCACAACCAAATGACGAATTCCGAGTGAGATAGCATCTAGCAATAATTCAATAACGACACTATACTCTGCGATGTTGTTAGTTGCACGGCCAAGACATACACCTCGTAAAGATATCAATTCGTTTGTTGGGGCATAGATTTACCATGCAGCGGAAGCTAAGTTCCGAGTACTACAGCTAGCACCATCAACGAAGCCAATATAGGGTAGCGAAGTCCCCGACATCTGGCAATCAAACACAACATCACGTAAGGGTAGAGACTAGATAACGTCAAAAGCAAACTAAAGTAACACACACAAAGTATGATACATAAAATACAAGTACTTGTGCACAAATGATTTATGCATAGTACTTCTTCAAGTACAACCCATTTCTGGGTTCACTCAAAGGTATACCATCGTAATCAACTAGCTCATATGCTCATTTTTCCAAAACTCGGCGAACAATGTAAGGACCACGCCACATTGGTTCAAATTTCCCAGCTCCTAAGACATCTCGATCCTGTTCATAGTGAAGAACAAGATCACCTTCAGAGAAAACATGAGGCTTGACATGCTTGTCATACTGTGCCTTGACACGTTTCTTCTGGGCTTCTATTACTAGAGTGGCGTCACGTCGAGTCTCATCTAATCGCATCAGATACAACAGACGTTCTTCTTCAGCAGAAGTATTGGGTAAGAGTTCGATAGCTAGCTTCAAAGAGGGTATCTCACATTCTATAGGAAGAATGGCTTCCACACCATAGACTAATCGAAAAGGCGTAAACCCAGTAGCGGATTTGATAGATGTCCAATATGCCCACAATGCCAAAAACAACATCGTGTGCCATCTTGTTTTATGAATGTCTATCATCCATCGAAGCATAGTTATAAGAACTTTGTTGATTCCTTCGACCTGGCCATTAGCTTGCGGATAATAAGGTGTTGAGTTATCATGACGAAGACCCAACTTTTCCATAAGTTCAGACATCATAAAATTCCTAAAATGACTACCATGATCAGTAACGATAGCTTGGGGAACACCAAAATGAGCTATGACATGGTTAAAAAGAAACAACGTTGCAGTCTTTCCAGTATTATCGAATGTTGGCATCGCCTCGGCCCATTTTGTAAAGTAATCAACAGCTACAATGATGTAACCATGCCCCCCGACCGAGTGAGGGTGACATGTCATGAAATCAATGCCCCATTTTTCAAAAAGACCAATTGAGACCACAGGATGGAGAGGAGCAGGATGCGACTGAATTTTCTGATTGTAGGTCTGGCAGGCATGGCACTTCTGAACGACAGTAATACAATCGTTGAACAAGGAAGGCCAAAAATACCCTGTGCGTAAGATCTTCTGGGCAATAGCATACCCAGACATATGACCACCACATGCTCCAGAATGGCAGTCATTTATAGCTTTCTCGGCTTCGTCAAAAGTCAAACAACGTCAAAAAACAGAGTCAATTCCTCGATGGTAAAGAGTATCTCCAAGGATAATGTACTGACGAGCTTGATAATAGACACGACGTCATTCAGTACTAGACAAAGAAGGCCGGAAAGTCTGGGTTTGGAGATATATAATAATATCCCCATACCAAAGATCATCAGTGCTGATAAGGAAAAGAGACTCATCGGGCAATGAATCTACTGCTACATTTTCCGTGGCAGAGTGAGGAAAATCACATATTAACTCAGCAAAAACTAAGGATTTCTTAGATGTGGCACGATCGAATTCCAAGTCAAACTCCTGGAGTATGACAATCCATTTGGAATACTTTCCCCCTAGCAATTGACATGTCAAAATGTGTTGCATAGGGTTGCAATGAGAAATCACTGTAGTTTTCCTGGAGAGAATATAATGCTGAAAGCGTTGAACAACTTGAACAATAGCCAAAGCCAGTTTTTCAACATGTTGATACTTGATTTCAGTGGATGTGAGACTTCGACTCAAGTAATAAATAACATGTTCATTGTGTGCATCATCCTCTTGAACGAGATCCATGCCAATGGTATACTCGGAGGCAGCAAGATAAAGAAAGTAATCACGACTATAATTAGGAGGAAAGAGAAGCGGAGCTCTCGTGAGGGACAATTTCAAAGCCTCAAAAGCATTGTTGGCAACAGTATCCCAGACAAACTCTGAATCTTTCTTTAGTAGCCGCATAAAACCACGAGTAATCTCGGTGTAATTAGGGATGAAACGACGAAGAAATTTTTCTTTCCCCTGCAAACTTTGCAACTGGCATAGTGTAGAAGGAGGAGGGAAATTAAGAATCACCTCAACCTTAAGAGGATCTACCCGGATCCCTTGATGTGAAACAATGAAACCTAGAAGACGGCGAGATTCTACGCAAAAAACACATTTATGAGGATTTAAACGAATGCGATAGAACCGACAATGAACGAAAATGGCTCGGAGATGAGTGGGGTGATCGACTCGGCGTAAAGAATGAGTTGGTAAATCGTCCAAATAAGGTTGAACTATATGCTTTATATCATGAAAAGCATAAGACATAGCACATTGAAATGTCGCGCTGGCGTTCTTAAGACCGAAGGGAAGTTTCCTATAAGAGAAAGTACCCCAAGGAAAAATAAAAGCAGTTTTATGTTGGTCCTCAGGAGCGATGTTAATTTGATTATAGCCGGAGAAACCATCCATGAGAGAAAATATTTCACTTCCGGCACAGTCATCGACAATCTGGTCAACGAAAGGGGTCGGAAAGTTGTCTTTTGGACAGGATTTGTTAATATCCCTATAATCAACACATACACATATACTACCACCTTTCTTATCAATCGGTACAAGGTTAGAAACCCATTCTGTCAGAGCCACTGGATAAATAAAACCAGATTTGAGAAGTTTTTCAACCTCAAGTTTAATAGTCGTCTCTTTACATGGGTGGACCAGACGAAGGCGCTGCCGGACTGGTTTAGCTCTGGGGTATGTCTTTATCTCATGTACAACAATAGTAGGGTCGATACCTGGCATCTTTTCGTAGCTCCAGGTGAAGATGTCACAAATTTTTTGAACAGAGAGGTATAGGTGACAATTTCATCCAGAGAACACGAAGCTCCAATATGAACATTTTCAACTATCCCAGGTTTAACAGATATATCAATGGGAATCTTGGGAGAAATATTACTGAGGTTCCCTTCAACAAACACATCATGTGCAGATCCGGGAATGATCGATATGACAACAACGGTCGGCAGAGTCGAAATCCGTTGGTAGTTCTCGAGAGTGTGTTGTTCCAGAAACAGTATCGAACAATGATGCCCATCATCCCAAGGGTTGTCCTCCATGACGGACATGATCATCTCGTCAGTGGGAAAGATGACATGGAAAGGATCGAGAGACAACTCATCAAGAGAGGGTGTAGAAGGTGTTGCCGATTGAATGGCGTGATAAGAAGACTCAACCAGACTTAACGGCATGACGTCACTGAAACGAGTGTGATCTCCAGGGCCAGGGACTATCCAAGGGTCGGAAAACATAGGAATTTCATGAGGTACGGTAGAGATCATGTTGATAGAAGCAACTGATGAGTGTGGAACATCGGGTGGTGGTGGAATGGGGAAAGTACCCATTAACGAAGAGTCTTTTAAAAGGCCTACACCGACATTCTCGTAACCTGGTGGGGTTTTAGCTATAAACGACACATTGCCAGTACGAGTATCAGAATTAAAGAAGGCAATTTGATCAACCATAACAACCTTTCCCTGATGAGGAAATCGTACGACATGGAAAAGTGTTGACACAACAGCGCGCATAGAATCTATCCAGCTACGACCAAGTAGAAGATTATAATCAAGGGGAGCATCAAAAACTTCCACTTCAACTTGGACTATCTTACCTTCTAGAGTAACATGCAACGATGGAAGAACACCGTAAGGCTTAAAACCAGAGCCATTGAAGGATTTTAAAGTATTTTGTGATTCATTTAAAGGAGGAGAGCCAATGGATTTCCAACAAGTGAAAGACATTACACACGTAGAGGCACCCTCATCGATAACAGTTCGACAAATATTCTTGTCGACGACAACAACTTGTATCTGAAATGCAAGCTGAGGGGGTAACCTTGGAATATGATCTTCCAAGTCAAAGACTATTAAATTCGAATCTGTAGGGTCAATTCCAGCTATAGCTTTCAACAGAGCCCTTCATTGTGCAGGACAAGACTGAAGGACTTCAAGGGAAGACATCGCTGAAGGTGCTTGGGCCAGATCTTTGACAATGCTATAGTTATGGGTCGCATGAGCATGAGGATTGAAAGCTGATTTCTTAATGACACCTTTCGGGGGTGGGCACAGAACTGTATCAAGGCTCAGTCGTTCGAGATGAAGAGGACCGTTCATAGGTGGAGTTGGTGGAGAGGGCTGTACCAAAGCAGGAGGTAAATCATCAACCTTCTCCTTAGATGGAGTATAGTCTTCGGCTCGAGTCGTGAGTGCAACATTATTTTTCTTAGAATCACCAGTACACATCAAAACATATGATGCCATAGAAGTAGATGGTTGGTCATGGATCAACAACTGAGCCTATTGTTGAGACGGGAAGGGTTGGGACAAGACTATCGGCGTAGATGGTTTCGGTGTTCCTTGAAGGAACTTAGTAACCTCGGCACGTCGTGGACAATCCTTCGTGTAGTGATCATCACCACATATAAGGCAAGGATATCGTGGCTTGTGCTTATCCCGATCTTCAACAGGAGGAGTTTTAGTTTGCTCAGTTTGATTATTATTTTTACCCTCCTTATTCTTGCCTCTCCCTTTCTTTGATTTATTTTTACCTGTTGGTGTAGATTGAACAGCGTTCACCTCAGAAGTTTTACCAGTGGAAGTGGCAGGAGACGGAGCATTTTGAACATTACAAGATGTAGATTTAGGGTTTGTACTTGAAACAGAATGTGAATGGACATGAGTAGTACCAATCACACCATCAGCTGCATGCGAGGCAGCTGGAGCAGTTGAAGTGCTGGAAGTACCAGGACGAGGTAATTCAGGTAGCAAATCATAAAGTGTCCCCATTTGCGAATAAATGAGATCGAGATATTGAGCACGACTTATAGCCTGCTCCTTCGTAATAACACCACCCATGGCAATGTATTTACCAATTTCATTCACGAAGGATTTCGTAAACCATTCTGCCAGTAACTGATAAGGGAGTTCAATTTTAATGAGACGTCGTCTCCTTCGCCACTCATGGATATGATCTGATATATGAGTGCCTTTAGTCTGTTTGAAGGAAGTCAAGATCTCAATCATAGTATCATAACAGATCAGTAACTGGTAATGTGTAAGAAAATCCATAGCCAGGGTGTTGAAATCAGAAAGAAACCTTGTGGCAATTCAATATACCACTTCGCAGTAGAACCGGTAACGGTTCATTGAAAAATACGTAGACGAATGGAGTCATCCATCAACGAGTTTGGTGAACACCATAAGTGAAAAGTCATAACATGATTATTTGGGTCCTCTCCCACCTTGCCATTGAATTTTGGAATGTTTGATGGAAGCTTGGCGGGAATAGCAGGCCATTGGGGAGAGTGACGAATAGGATCATTTAGAATCCTAGACAAATCTGGCAAATCCAAAGTAGCAAGAAAAGGTAACTGTCTATTCACCTGCTGGTACTGGTGACTTTGGGGTGGAATCCCTTTCGGAAAACCAGTAGGACCGTATGCATTCTACCCAAAGTGGGAAGACCCTGTCTGATTCGGTGGTGGTTGGAGAGGATAGTAATTCCAAGGATGGTAACCTTGAGTTTGAGTAGGGACCTAAGTTTGGGTATTGTGACTCTGACCCCAAATAGGATTAGGTATACCTGGATATGGTTGACCTATAGTAGGGACAGTTTGCTACCCCCAAACATTTTGAGGAAAGTTTTGTAGAAGTTGATTCGAATACTGGGCCAATTCAGGAGGTATATTTTGTCCAAAAGGTGAGGTTGGTCCCCCTATCATAGGTTGTGTGCCAACCGAAGGTTGTGTAGTAATTGGATTGTGACCATTAAGAGGAAATTGAATCGTACCACCTTGTCCACCAACGGGAATCTGCAAGTTTGGTGTAATGGACGGTATAGTGCTACAAGGATTAGGATTGCCAGAAGGAAATGGAGGGAGTGTCAGGATAAAAACGAGAATAGGATGCCCAGGAAAAGGAGGACCACCTAGAGAACCAGCTGGGGTTTGCGGAGGTTTTGGATTGGAAGCATTCAATAAAGAATTCAATGCATGGTAACTGGGTGGTAGTGTCGGATTGACATCAGGCATTCGTTGGGTATTGATAGGAGCAAGACTAGCTGTAGTAATTCTGGTTTGGACATTCGTAGTATCACTACTGCATTTGGGTCAAATTCTGATGGCACGTTCAACGCAATTGCCACTTTCTATTGTTGGAAGACCGACAAACCTCAGACCCCCTCAAACGTCGTTTCACATGACGTCGTTGCAAATTGGCAAGACCGATGTTGCAAACGTCGCAAGAGAGACGTTGCAAACATGGCAAGAGAGATGTTTCAAACGTGGCAAGACCGACATTTCAAACGTGGAAAGACCGACGTTTCAAACGTCACAAGAGAGAGGTTGCAAATGTGGCAAGAGAGACGTTGCAAACTTGGCAAGAGAGATGTTTCAAACGTGGCAAGAGAGACGTTGCAAATGTGGCAAGAGAGACGTTGCAAACGTGGCAAGACTGACATTTCAAACATGGCAAGTGAGACGTTGCAAACGTGGCAAGTGAGACATTTTAGACGTGGCAAGAGAGACACTTCAAAGGTGGCAAGACTGACATTTCAAACGTGGCAAGTGAGATGTTTCAGACGTGGCAAGAGAGACGTTTTGAAGGTGGCAAGACCGACGGGAGGAGGTATTAGCTCCGACGTGGTTGCTATGGGAGCGACACTTTTGAACGTCACAAGAATGACGTCCATCAGGTGGCAACAACGACGGCCAGGGGTTACTAGCTCTGACGTGGTTGAAGTGAGGATTCGAAAGGATGCCATGGCTGGGGATTTGGGAAAGAAATCTGAAAATAATCGAACCAGTTCATGTTTCTAGTTAAAATTATACGGTAATTGAGATACAACTCTGGTTTCTCTCATGACCAAGGGTGCCATTGCATAGTTTCTTCCTGCCTGCTGAGAATCTTTTGAATGCTCCTCGTCATGAAGGGAGGCTCTAGGAGCTCCTCTACACAAGTACCCTTCTAAAAGGTGCATTAATTTTTTTTTAAAAAGGACACAAAACCATCAAAACCCAAATTCTCCAGCATGAAAATAGAAAAATGCATTAAATTATCTCTCTTTTTCTTGTTATGAAAAGATCCCCTCCCCTCCTAACTAATGCATTGAGTTTGTGAGCCACTTTAGTTTGATTTGCTTGAGTCCTTGCCACAAGTTACAGTCGGATGAATTAGAAAACAAACATGAAACTTGTTCCTCATCCATTCACGGGATAACGAAGTATACACTTAGTTGTCTTGTTTCATTTCATCCTAGAATTTCATTGCATTGCAGGAGTGGAGGTCTTTGAATTGCTATTAGTGACCCTGTTGCACTAGAAGATAAATTTCCTGCAACCATTGCTCTGAGAGGATAATTCTTAGTTAATAATAAAATAGTCGCCATCGTGAAGAACCAAAACATCTACGATGCCTTGCAATACATGTTCCGTGTATTTCAACATAGAGTTATGATTCCATGTAGCTTGATTTATAGATTCTTATAAGCTACAATAGCCCCATCAAAAGCATTCTTCTGATCTCAGTCAAGTGGTTGTTGAAGTGGGTTAAGATGTTTGAATCAAGCTTATATCATGTCTTTCAATGTAGAGTTATGATTCCAAGCAATTTGATTTTTACATCCTTATAAAATACAATAGCCCCATCAGAAGCATTCTTCTAATGTTAGTCTAGTGGTTGTTGTAGTGGTCTAAGATGTTTGACACAACCTTATCTCGTAGATGGTTGCGATTTGGCCTTTAACTTTTACAAAACAAAGGCCAAGATTTATTGTTTTACTTTTCTACAGATTGAGATTCCTATTGCTCTCTTGTCTTCCATAATAAGTTCCCATCCTAGCTGTTGGATGGATTAGTGCTCTTTGTTAATGCTATTCCTTCTTCTGGATGTATGTCTATCTTAAAAGAATTGGAGGTCGATCATGGAGTGCATTCAGCATTCAAATTTCACACAGGCTGGAATTGTATGTGGACGTTGTGGTTTCATCATCAGAGTTATAAGTTTTTTTTCTTTATTTTTTTAATACTGAAGCAAGGGCTGTAGCAATCAACTCATAATTGCAGCTTACCTTCTCTAATTGTGAGTTTTGCACATCTTTTTTTAACACAAACTGGTAAAAAAAATTATTCAATAAAAAGGCGTGACCGAGGCTGCAGAGTACAAAAGGAAATGTTGGTAAGCTGAGTACAAAAGGAAATGCTGGTAATGAAGAAATCCAGCGTCATATAAATGCCAAAAGTGAAAACCATACTGAGAATAACCACAAAAATGTGTGCCATAAAAAAACAAAAGGCGAAAACCATACTGAGAATAACCGCTTAATAAAAACCTATGGATGATCTTTCACTTGGGGGCCTCAGGGCCCCACCAAAAAGGGGGCTACCACCATCATGCAACTCCCTTATGACCAAAACCATGTGCAAAGTATATAACACATACCCAACAAGCTAATGGTTTACTCTAAATCCATCTAAATCCATCATTGATAACAATAAAGCAAGCATAACCTGCAAAAACAATGGGGAAAAGAGCACTTCTTGTTTCCTCCATAAACCCTAAGTCCCATCATTACCGTAGAAGCACAAACCTTGCTTAAACCCTAAAACCAAGGGAACCTCAAACCCTCATATCCAAGTAAACCAAAAATTTCAAAGAAGGCCCAGACCTATACAACCTCCCAAATTTGTCGTTAGCTTAAACCCTAAACCTCCTTAAACTCTGAAAATACAATCACCCTAAACCCAAACCCTACAGAAACCTTGAGGCTCACAAACCCTCCTATATCAAGCATAATTAATTGCCAGAAAATAATAGACCTGAAAAGATAAACTTGATGAAGCCCCATAACCTGAAAATATCAAACCATAAGAATGCTCAAAGTGCCTTCAAGTTTCAACATATCATCGGGCTCCCTGACAGTAAACAACCTGCCTTCCTCTAAATTAGGCACTTCAATAACCCCATCATCTACAAGCAATGAGTATCTGTGCAACCACATGCCCAAACCCACCAGCTTATCGCTTAAATAGACAGAAACCCCCATGGCTCTGGTAAAATGCCTGTTTCCATCCGAGAGCAGCAAGACTTTGTTATCTTGTCCAATCCCAACGGAATCCATCCATGCTTTAAGCACAAAGGAATCATTGATGACAATACAGGTGATTAAATCCATTCCCTTACACTTGAGCTTTCCCGCCCTCTAAACGAACCTAGGTAGGTGCTTCTGAGAACAATGGGGAGTGGAGGCCCCTGAAACTACAAGGAGGATAATACTTTTAGCCACAGCAAGACCTGAGATCAAAACTGTCTGGAGATTTCATTCCCTGTTGAAGTATGAGAGCATTGAATCCGAGAACTTGTCACCCACTTTGATTGTTTGATTGGTGGTGTTGAAGGCGCAGATTTTCAAAGCTGTTGGGGTTATTGGGATTTTCGCAGGTTTTTTTGGGGGCAGAAGTGGACTGATGATGATGATGAAGAATAAATGGGTTTATGTTAAATTTTGGGTATGGGAGGTGAAAGGAAATGAAAGGCGAGAGAAAGAAGAATATCTGCGAGATACAATTAAGGTTGAAGTGAGGATTCAAAAGGATGCCATGGCTGGGGATTTGGGTAAGAAATCTGAAAGTACTCGAACTGGTTGATGTTTTCCAGTTAAAATTATACGGCAATTGAGATACAACTCTGGTTTCTCTCATGACCAAGGGTGCCATGGCATAGTTTCTTCCTGCCTGCCGAGAAGCTTATGGTTATTCTAAAATTCTCCATTAGCTAACACATAGACGAATGCACTATCTAAAACCCTTTACATAAGTAAATCAAAGAAAAAGCTAGGAGTTTTCCATGTATGCAGTCACATAGATGACCAACTACAGAAGAGAATCAATTATCTATTTTTTGTTCGCCGAGAAGACCCACAAACCCTTTTTGAAGCGTTGTTATTATAGAAAACTTGTCGCAACATCTGTCAAATGCAGCTACTTACCTCATGTATTTTCCAAGATCATATATAACTTGTTTGACATTGTTGTCAAAGTCGTTTGGGAGAGATAGAGGTCGAACATACTGTAACAATAAAAATGAATCCTTACTTGTTCAAAATTAGACCAAAAAAATAAAAATATCAAAAAATGTACAAGACCAATATATAAATATGGATACTCAATTGATTAATTACCTTAATGAAGGCATGCCAATCATGTGTTTTTACCCCACCAAATTCACCTTTCTTCGTTAAGA
>CBVK0101893276.1:0-11339 GCA_900067695.1 Picea abies
AGGTATGAGAGTGTTTTTAACAGTTATTGTTTTTCTTGTAATGAATATGGTCAAAAAGCCTTGGATTATAGGTGTCATGGAAGAAAAAAAATTGGTAGGTTCAACAACAGTATAAGATGTTGGAACTAAAATCATGTTGGACATATTGCTACACATTGTTACACTATGAGATGCTACAAATATCATGGATATGGCCACAAATACCATAACTATTAGAACTCAAGAAAACAATCAATGAGAAATGCTTCATACAATATGAAAAAAGGAGTAAATGAAACATGGAAGAAAAATGAATTTGCATTAAGAGAAGATCAAAGAAAAAAGTTCAAGAAATTAGGACACTCATAGATGTGGATAGCAAAGACTGAACAAGTGAACAGGAGTGAAGTTAATTTTTACAAAAAGAATTGCAGTCATGCGACAAACATAGTATAAACTTTCTCAGACAACTTTAGAGCAATGTACAGTAAAGAAGAATCTTGGATAAATATGGATACGTCTGGTTAGAGATCGATGAGAATGAATGGCCAGATCCAAGAGTTGTTTGAATAGGATGAGCTATAATTGTGCAGTGTTCCAGTAAGACAGCGACATCCGCAGAAGCAACATTCTGATGTACAAAATGATGTACATGACATCCTGTAGAGATAACAAGAAGACATGCCTTGTTAGAAAGAGATACCCTTTTAGAAACAAAGGGGGATAACAGTAAAAAGAAGAAAGAGAAGAGTGACAGGGGGAGTCATTCAGTCATGACAAGAAAAGGATGATTGTAGGAAGAGTTACCCAAGTTCAGATTCTGGTTAGTAACATATAGAGATTTACCACAGGAGGAGAAACCCTTTGCCATTGATGTCAAAGGGGGAGAGTAAAGTAACTTCATAGGAGGAAAGAATCATCACGGGGGGGGGTTGTATATGAAGTTAGTGTGTTTCCCTCAATGAAAAAGGGGTAGATTGTTGGACATATTATCATTGATGTCAACAGTCGATGTGATGATTTGTTGTTATGATGAATTATCATTGTGATTTACCATAGATAAGATTGTCATTCATGTAAATAGTATATCAGTTAGGAGAAAATGTCAAACAATATGCAGAGATCGAAAGCATAAGCTCAGGAGGAGGAGAAAAAAATATGCAGATATTGAAAGTGTAAGCTCAGGAGGAGGAGCAAACAATATGCAGATATCAAAAGCGTAAGCTCAGGAGGAGTATCGAACAATATGTAGAGGTTAAAGGTCATAATCAAAAGTGTAAGATCAGGAGGAGTGAATAGTATGCAGAGATCAAAGATTGGAAGGAAAAGTGTAATCTTAGGGTGAGAAGCCTCAACAGTCATCCGATCAAGAAACTGATTGTGTTGATCATCTCATATTATGGATGTCAGTCATATGAGTGAATGTAGGCTTGAGGACCATTGGAGGGTTGTGACCGTCAAATCTGCAAGCCAGATCAATGACAGGGATAGATTGTGGAGATCGAAAGGAAAATTAAATGACTCACTATTTCCAATTCGACAATTAGTCAGGATCGACAGATCTTGTAGCTTCGAATATCGACGATTGTGGTTGATCTAACAAACAATCAATTTAAGTCGGATTAAGTCGTGACCGTCAGATGCACAATCGCCAGATCAACGACAGGGATATATTGTGGAGATCGAAATGATAATTAAACATTGCACTAGCTCCAATGCTGCAATTAGTTAGGACCATCAGATCTTATAGCCTCAAAGATCGACGATTGTGGTTGATCCAACAAATGATCAGATTAAGTCGGATTGAGTTGTGACCATCGGATGTGAAATCACTAGATCAATGATAGGGATATATTGCAGAGATCGAAAGGAGAATTAAATATCATGTTATTTCCAATCCCATAATTAGTCAGGATCGTCAAATCTTCTAGCCTCAAATATCGACGATTGTGATTGACTTACCAACAACCCACATTCAAATTGCGGAGTTTTGGTGACGAGTTAAATCACTCGCAAGTTTTGGTTCTGCAACCATCCTTGATCATTGATCTTCTTTGAGAATATTCATAGCCATTAGATCACCTTAAGTGGAAGGATAGGATAAGCGGGGCTAAAGGTTTGAGAATTTGATTATCCAAATACACGTCCGTCAGATCAAACCCAAATTCTCGTCAGCCGTCAGATCATTTTAAAGTGGAAGGATAGGATATGCGGGGCTAAAGGTTTGAGGATTTGATTGTCTAAATACTCGTCAGCCATCGTATCAAACTCAAATTCCCGTTAGCCATCGGATCATTTTAAAGTGGAAGGATAGGATAAGTGGGGCTAAAGGGTTGAGAATTTGATTAGATAGGATAAGTGGGGCTAAAGGGTTGAGAATTTGATTATCCGAATACCCATCGACCGTCGGATCAAACCATAATTCTTGTTAGCCATCAGATCATTTTTTAGTGGAAGGATAGGATAAGCGAGGTGAGATCTGAGATCTCGATCATCTGAATATCTGTCAGCCGTCGGATCAAACTTGAATTCCCGTCAGTTGTTGGATCATTTTCGAGTAGAAGGATAGGATAAGCGAGGTAATATCTGCGATCTCATTTATGCGAATTTTCGTCAACTGTTGGATCATTCTAAGTGGAAGGACAGGATAAGCTAGAAGAGTTTCATCCTAGACAAATCAATTCGTTGATCTAATATCTTGATCAACGAACAACATTCTTTTTGGGTCTAAAGATGTGAGGAGGTTACACTCCGAAAAAATCTCACTTCAAGAATTCAGTTTGAGATTTGAAATTCTCGAAGCCTGAAGATCCAAAGATCCGAATTAGATCTCGATCGTCAGATCATTCAAAGTAGATATTAGTCATTAGATCATCTAAAGAATATCTCAAGCGTTGGATCATCCGAAGTGAATCTGGGTCATCTGATTCAGAGCGTTAGTTTGAGATTTGAAATTCCCGAATCCTGTATATCCGGAGATCTGAAGTAGATATTGAACGTCATATCATCCGAAGTAAATCTCAGCCATCAGATTGTCCGAAGAAGATCTCAAGTGTTAGATCATCCGAAGTGAATCTGGGTTGTTTGATCCAAAGCGTGAGTTTGAGATTTGAAATCCTTGAAGCCCGGAGATGTGGAGAACTGAAATAAATTCTCGATCGTTGAATCATCCGAAGTAGATCTCAGTCGTCATATCGCCCGAAGAAGATCTAAAGCGTCGGATCGTATTAAGTAAATCTGGGTCATCTGATCCAGAAAAGATGTGGTGTAATTATGTGAACTCTGGGTAAGGACCCAAAGTAATCCTCAATCGTCAGATCCAAGAGGACATGTGGTAGACCACATCAACAAGGATGTGTGGGAGATCCATGTTAGCATACCACGTTAGCAAGGAAGTGTGAGAGATCTATGTTAAAAGACCACGTCAACAAGGACATGTGACAGACCATGTTAGCATGGACATGTGGCAGACCACATCAGCAAGGACATGTGGCAAACCATGTTAGAATATCTATGTCAGTAGACCATGTCAGCAAAGATATATGGGAGATATACGTCAACAGACCACATCAAAAAGGACGTGTGGCAGACCACATCAACAAGGACATGTGGAAGACCACGTCAACAAGTAGACATGGCATAATCAGATGATGGCATGTGTTAGGAGGAAATTGGCTCATTCCATTTCAACATGTGATGTCAATAAGTTACATCACTCTGAAATAATTACTTTGGGAGTTTCACCACTAGCAAATGACAAAAGCTTCGAAGTCTCGAAAGACAAAATCCTAAAGTAGACATGGTTCGTACGATCTAAAGAAACACTTTGAGAGAATTCTCATATGTTGATCTACTATAGTGGAAGGATAATGTAATTTTAAATGCCCAAAGTCCCGAAGTCCCAAATGCCAAAGTCCTAAAGTGGACACGAAACGTCCGATCTGAAAGATCACTTCGAGAGCATTCTTGACCATTGATCTACTACAATGGAAGGATAGTGTAATTATAATATGCAAAGACCCGGAGTAAATGGTGGCCATCCATATCAATGCTTGATTAAGTCCTAGCCATTAGATTAAGCCTTGTAAGAATCAAATCTGATGATTGATTCGTTTCTGTGAAATAAACGTAAACCATCTGATCTGTTCAGGAAATCTGATTCAGAAGTTTTGAAAGGTTTCAAGTCCAAAAGTTATGAAGGGAGAAGTGTCGAAGTTTTGGCAGTCGTTCATCTCATTAGGAGATTGAATCGTGATCATTGAATTGATAAGCACTCAAGCGCTCATCTCGCCTAATGTCTGAATAACGCCAATGGTCATATGGTAAAGAGATTTAAAGGGCAGAATGCAATGTGTCGCTTAAATTGATAAGCATGTGGTTCTACGCCTATGATCATATGAACATGGTTTGAAGGAAGCGTCGATTCTTGTTATCACAGAGACGAAGGAAATCGATCCATGACTATGATTGTGATCGATTTATGAAAGTAAAAGGGGATGCCAGGTTTATCGTTGAAGAGCCAGAATGATGTTCTCTGGTGGTCCCAAAAGTCATTGTAAATAAACAAGTTAGTTATAACTTGTTTCACAAGTCAGCTCAATAACTTAAACAATTTTTGAGCATAAGAAACTATAAATACAACCATGATTGGTTCACTAGAGGGTATGCTTGTGGAAGTAGGCAGGCTTGTGGAAAAGAGAGGCTCACTAAGAAAGAGTGACATGCAGAGAAAAATGAAGGGGATACGGACCTGAGGTCCGTGCGAATATCAAAGGAAAGACGAAGTGAAGAAGGCGTGAATATCAGAGGAAAGATGAAGTGAAGAAGGCGCGAATTTCAGAGAGAAGATGAAGTGCAGTGATGAGTGTTGATTGTATACCTCTGATCATGAAACGAAATTGACTCAATAATGGATCACTGCAACTAGAGTTGAATTACTGTATGAACTCTAGTTGGATAGACTGCATTCTATCAGCAAGCTGGGTCTTGTGGCAAGTTGATTCATGCTTGAGAGTTGGTTCTCTTCGAGGAGTTGGTGCTCCTTACTTCTGTTGGTGCTTAAACAAAATAGTTGGTGCTGGGAAAATCCTTATTATTATATTCACATATATTCATATAAATTATAACTTGCAAGAAGAAAAGTTATAAAATTCCACACACTAATTCACCCCCCCCCTCCCTCTTAGTGTTGGTGATGTGTTCAACATTTAATACCATGAAATAATAAATATGATATATACAATTAAGGGAATAACATTCAGATGAAAGAAGAGAAAAAAACTAAAAGAAATGAAATATAAATATGGAAAATAATTTTTCTTTATTCAATATTTCTTCATTAGTACATTAGATTGACAGTATTAAATCTCTTTCAGACTTCTGTGAAAGTATGGACTAGAAACATATTCTTGCATAGACAAATAGCTTTTACAAGACCACCTAGCTACTATATCAATGCCAAACAAAAGATTTTGGACTCACACATATGCAATAGGCTTCTGTGAAAGTTTTTTTTAGATGTTGGTATTAGTCTCTTTATGCAAAAAAAAGATAAGAACTTGATGTCCCATTTTTTCCATTTAAAAAGAACTCCATAACGAGTTTAGAATGATCTCAATTTTAGTGTTTCTAGAGTCTCATACAGTTGATATGTCTATTTATTTATTTAATTATTATTTATTCATATAACCTTGTATTCTCTAATTATTTATGCATGTCTTCACAATGGAAATGCAACTAAGAACTAGACTATGTGTGATGTGGTTGTATAATCTTTTGCATCATCCAACTCATGGATGCAGGTAGTTTGTACTCATTTTTCCATTTTGTTTAGTGTGTGTGTGCATAGTTTCCAAAGATTCATATATATTTCAACCCTTTACTAACTTCTAAGAAACAATTACCCTAGTATGTGTTCTTTGGGGTTCACAACAAATCCGCAGTCCTATAAATTGTAACTTGTAAATTAACAAGACAATAGATGGATTTTTCTTCGTAGGGAGTGCATTTATCATCATGCCCCATTTTCATGCATTTTTATGTATTTTTCCCTTTATGCATTTTTTTTGCATTTACAATGCAAATTTTATCCTTTATGCACACTAGAAGGTTTTAGGTTTAAAAATGCACAACTGAAGTATGAATAGATGTAAAATAATAAAATACAAACTCCACAATTTGAACCTACTCCCTATGTCCAATTCAATTCGATTTTTATTTTACTTTATTATACTGATGTGAAACCTTTGATTCCCATTTGTATCTCTACTGCATCACAAATCCAATGGAATTCATTGACCATGATGTCTCACATATGATGAATCCATAGCGCCATATCATTGGATAGTCGATGAACTGTACATTGTAAATCATCACCATGCCAATGTAGGATACTGGTCATAAAGTCACAATTTTGATGGCGTTTGCATCGACTTTCTGATGACACTTACATGCATATATGTTGCAATAACAACCACCGCCATTCGTAAAACAACGACGAATTATCTAATGACAGTCTATTTGAAATTTCCACATGGAAGACCAATGCATCGCAATACCACAACTGCTATGATGGTCAGAATAGTGACAATATGGTGCGAAAAATATATTTTTTGTAAAATCTCTCCACAATTTCCATGTGACACTTTGTTACATCGAATATACAACATACTTTTACTGTTGTCGGGATTACGACGAAACTGGTTCGACAAATTGCTAGAGAGGGGGTTTGTCAAAATCCAGATGGGAGTCCGTTGGATGGGCATCAGAATGGCATCATAAAATGATCCAAATGTACCATTGAATGGATACCCAATATATCTAATAAAAATGGGAGGTTTTTTAATTAGAAATATGTATTGGGAGGGGGGTTCAACAAAAATATTTTGGGAGGGATTTTTTAATATCTAGTGAAATTTTGGGTATTCTTCAATGTCCCATGAAGAAATATGTTATGTCACATGTTGACCAATTGAATCCCCCATGACTTGTCCTTATAAATAGAACTCTAAAAAATAGACAAGATTGGAATATAAATATGAACATTCAAGTCCAACGAAATATTGAGATTCACAAGATGATCGATCATTTTTGGAAAATGTATCTTATCTTACATTACTTCATATCTAAGTACAATAGTAAAGTATATATCATAGCATGAAAATTAATTGATTTCCCTATTTTGTATGATATGATCCCCAAACCAATTTATCATTAATATGTTTTGTAATTGTATGTTGACATTTATTGATATGATGCACATCACACCTAGACTTGTACACACTTATCCCCTTCTAATGCATGGAAAAATATTAGGAGGCATAGAAAGGGGGAAAATTCTAAAATAGTTGAAGACACAAATAAGCAACATGTACTATCATGAGTGATGTAGCTAAAACTAAGTAACCATCAACAAGATAAACTGACCACTACAAATATAAACCAAAATTACTATGGTCCACTCTTTTTTCCACAAAAAATTGACAATTGTGGTCCCTGCAATGTGGATTTATCTTATGAAGCATTATGTAGTTGTAATTGCATCCAAGTTTAGTGTTAATATATTCCTTGAGAAGAATAATAGATCCCACTACTAGCTATAATAGTATGACCTATCATGTCACACCATTGCTTAGTCACAAAGACATTGTTCCATAATAATAAATTTTATAAGCATTAATCAATTATTAATATGATTTTATAATATCTATAGGCTAAATTGACCATTCACAAGAGAAAGGAATCATTAGTTATTGTAGGGGAAAAACAAATTTTTCACAAGGAAAGCTTGTTAATAAAAATGTCATATTAACATTAGTTCTATATCTAATATATACTTGGACATGCCACTTCCTAGTGGTTATGTGTAAAGTTGTATTCCCCCTCTTGTCCTGCAAATTAATAACAAAATGATTGGTTCTTACTGATTATTCAACCAAACTAACACTCTTTATCTTAATAGACATGTAGTGTAGTCTCTCTGTCACATCCCCAATACCCTATATACTCCATTGGATATCAGATACTACTTAAAACCAAAAATTTCCACTAACTCCTTGCTCCGATACCAATTTCCTCACCACTTTGATATTTATTAAGTAATGCATGCAGTCATGACAATGAAATATTATGCAAACACAAATAAATTTTTTAAAGTACAATGACACCATAGTCATAGATGCATGTTTAAACATGCAACATAACTGAACAAACTAGTATCTAATTAAGTTCATAACATCAACAACATTAATTCAACATAATCATAAATAAATCATGAACACTTATCTTTCTAGTAATTAACCACCAACTCATTGCAGACGAAGGACATTCCACCTAACCGTAGGCTCTCTGTTGCACTTAATCTCTCTACAACATAGGCCACCCCAAACTTTATCTATTAATCCACAAGGATAAAATCACCTATGGTGATCTCTAGCTCTCCTTGCATAACCCATTTCCCAAAATATCATAGTCTATAAACTCTTATAGATATCCCAATCAACCAATCATTTTTCCTCATAAGTGATGCAGACCCCCTTCCCTCCAAAGGGTTTCTTGACCTCCTGGTCTCGGATCGTTTGAATTACTAAGTCGGAGCGACTCCTTGGGTCCCCCCCCCGGGCACCCGAAACAACTCTACCCACACACACAGGTTCCTTCCGCAAGTGACCATGACTATGAACATGGGTATACCTCCTCGCGGTTCAAACTTCAGGGATATCCTGAATCCTTCCCTAAAATTTTCCCTAAACTCTCTTCTCTAAGGTCCCAAACTCCTTTCGCACGTCTCCTTGGATCCGCTGGTCCTGCTATGGTTCGGACTTCGCTAATTCGCGAAATTATAGGCCTTCCTCCCACAACCTCCAATCTTCTGATTCCCGAACCCATTAATCCGTTGCCATGTGATCTCCTGCAATCAGTGACTAGGATTGGATCGTGAATTCAGACTTCATGAATCCTCTTTCATCAAGTCCTCGGACTCATAAAACTCCAAAGTATTGAAGCACTCCCCGATTACCTTCCGTGTAGCTTCACCAGATCCACCGGTCTGAAATTGTTTGCCTCCTTCTAAGAATGGATCTATCATTCACTGACTCTTAGTGAAGACTTATTGGGCTTCTTTCCTTGAAGGTTTCTACCGTTCTTCCTCCTAATATTTCCTTTTTCTATTTGTTCCTCTTAACAATATCCTCGACACTTAGTCGAATTCTTGTTCTATGCAACCCTTGCAACAGAATTTCATCCACCACTCAGCTCTTCCTCGTGGATGGATTCATATTTCTTGTGACTGAAAATCACACTATCTCCCCTGAGATTTCGAGTCTGAAAACTCTATCACACACTACTTGCGAACATCAATGCACTCCTTGCATGCACATAAGTTTCACTATCTCTTTTGGGCTTTTGAGTTGAAGCAGAATCAATCACGCACTTCTTGCGGACACTATGCACACCTTGCACTCACTTATTGAAGAGAAATGATTGAAACTTATCTATTCTTCACAGTGACTCATACACTCAACAAATAAAATGCGGTCATGGATTCAAGAACAAGAAATAACAGAGAATTGAAAAATAATAGAAAGTCTACCATTCACTCATTCAGATAGACACATAACAACACACATTTGGGACAATATATTCTTATGTTATATTCATCCAACTGAAACTGGTATACATACATACATTGTTCTTCACTACTCCTTAACCTATACAAGATAGATTCAATCGTTGCTCGATTCTCCTTTATCCGCAACAACAACAATCAACAACCCTTACTGAGCAATATTACAAATCTTTATACAAAGGGGCTCTCTTGAGTTCTTCCCTCCAACTACTTTACGCTATATTAATGGAATTGGATTCTATCAACTACCTAATACTTAATACAATATATATTGAGTCAGAGAGATGAGAGCGCAAGATCCAAATCTGTACTACGATTCGATTTACAAAACAAAATGCATTCCCCCATCAATCTTTCGTGATGGCTTATCCTCCGATTATTAAATGCATTCATAACTCAAAAAGCTTTGTCATATATTACATTAATACATTGATCATTTGAAATTCAAAATATTTAAAAATGTGCACTAGCGCACCCAGTTGTCTCCCATGCTTGTGCTTTGCTAGCGATGCTCTTGCATAAATAAGACTACATAACCCAAGGATTGAGATCCTCTTGTTTTCCATGCAGTCCCTTAGGCTATCCAACTTCACTCTAGGGTTATAACATAGATCGACTAAGAAATATCGCTACAAGGTACTCCAAGGATTATCATTTGTAATCAATTTTACTCAATGACAACCATTTTCCATACATATAGACATAATTCATAGGTTGTTATATTCTACAACTATCCCAATCAATCAAGCCTCTTTTCCCTAAGCCTACACAACCCAAGGAATGGGATCCCCTATTGGACAGTGGTTTGTTGGTTTTCATTGATGTCAACCCTTGCATAGTGATCTTGGAGAATGATGTCAACCCTTAGAGATCGATGTCAATCCTTGAAGAATTCTGGTTGCATATTCTGGTAGCCCCGACGATGTGTTTTTGGTACCCAAATTTGAATGAATAATATGTATAGAAAGTAATATGTGAATGCATGAAATACAATCATATATGGATAATACATGTCATGATATTTTTGGTGATATGTGGAACTCCACATGGTTCCTCGCGGTTAAGGAGATATGGTCTTATAAAGTTGAAAGCCCTGAAGAGTGGACAAGAAACCCCAAGTTTGTTATAAGTCTTGGTCAAATGGGTAAAGTTGTTGTAAAATGAAAACCCTATAAGATAAATTAAGGAGAGAAGTTACCTAACACAAGTATATAAGCACAACAAGGAGTCATTTACAAGTACACTCACACACTTATTCATTACTTATCTTTATTGTGATATAGTGATATTTTGCTAAGGTTATAGTGTTATTTTCTAAGGTAGCAAAAAAGGGTCGACGACGAAAATCTCAGAGTTAGAGAAAAACCCTAGTTTCTGAGGTATATGCGAGTTGCAGGCCTATAAGGGAGAATATGTACATGGGCTGCAGTGGGAGAAAGAGAGTATATACATGGGTTGTAGAAGGGAAATTCACATACATCTGAAAAGATCATGAAAATTTGAATAGATGTTGGTACCAAGTCCCTAAACTTTGAAAGAAAATTCACATGTCAACATTCTACAGGTTCAAATTAGTTGTAGAAGATTTGGTATCATTATTAGTTTGTTTTGATGCTTATATTTTCTTATGATGTTGTGAATTCTTTAGGCATTCTTGGTATGGCTGGTCTTGTACTTGGATATGTTATATGTTGGTTAGTTGGTTGAGTGAGAAACACTCTTATGTATGGTACAA